>BSBK01007974.1:205000-309769 GCA_027943335.1 Chamaecyparis obtusa | reverse complement strand
AAAAGAATAAGGCACATAAAAATATCATCATATTAAAACACCGAGGTTAAGGTTCTAGGAGACCACCTAAGTGAGTGTCATCACACAACCTATATATTGGGGTCCTTCTTGGTAACCATGTAACCCTAGTCCCCCCTTTATGAATAGGGATCCATCCTAGCAATTATCCCTGGTCATGGTACTCCAATCAGGTCTATGTGGCCATTATATATTATCTTTCATTATCTTTTGAATCCCCTTTCCCAGGTTAATTTTTAAGGTTATCACTTTTTACAAACCCACCCATAGGATCATCTGGAAACCACTTTAGGGTTCCTATCCCCTTACCCTATCACAATCCACAAATACAAGATAACACTTCCAAGTCCCGATTCATAGGTTAAGGAAACTCCCCTGCGCACTCAGGCCCTCAAAGCGAGTCCTAACCTTAGCCATATACATAACAGGAACCATTGGAAGAATTTCTATCACAAGACATCTCAAAGAAGAGCATAAAAATTTCCACATGCATTAGTACAACTTTCCAAGGCTCATTTATAGGTCTAATGAACCCTCCCATGCACATAGGCCACCGAGATGAGTCCTAGCCTCATAAACTAAGCTCAAGAATATGCCAAGTGAAAAAAAACATCATACGTAAACCATATAAGCTCAACACAACAAGTAATAAAAATACATAGGGGATACAAACTTCCACATGCATAAACACAACATTTCCATAGCCTAATTTTTTTATAAGTCTAGGAAAAGCTCATGTGCTTGAAATTTGGCTAAGTCTGAAATTTTTAAAAAACCAAAATCTAGAATTTGCATCTTAACTCCTATGAAGTTGAAACCTATCCCAATCATCCTGGAGCTAATTCCTTTATACAAGTATAACTTAGAGTATAAGAGAAATTAGAGTATCCTAAATGTTATACTTTTATAAATCCTGTAAATATTAAGCCCCTGAAACCCTAAAACTCCAAATGACTTTCTATATAAACTCATACGAAAATGTATGTATTCCCATATGACATTTGACCAAATTTCGTATGGGTATGACTACAATGTCATATGACACTGCAAGGTACTTCCACAAAATTAAATTGTAAACTTCCCGAAAACACTTCAGGACTAATTTTAACCCATACAAAAATGTATGCATTCCTATATGAATTTTGACCAAGTGTCGTACGAGTATGGATATAATGTCGTATGACACTGCAATGCACTTTTACGAAATTAATTCAGAATTGCCTGAAAAGGCCAAAAAATGACTTTTTAAGACATGGAGTGTGTTTAGAAAAGGTTCCTTGAGATCAACCTGATGTAGGGACCTCAGTACCACATCTAAAACACATCCTCAACACTACCTAATCCTTAGATAAGATTAAATCAAATTAAAAACATCAATTCACATAGAAGGCCTACAAAAAGGAAAAATGGGAGAGAAGGACTGCAACCTTTCCTAAACCATCCCAAACCTTCCTAAAATTCCCTAAATCATTACATAAATCTCACAAATAGAAAAAGGAAGTATCAAAACAAATCCCAAACTCCCAGGAAAGATTTTACTATTAAAACTATACAAACATTTACATAATTTCTTTCTGAAAACACAATAGAAATACACAAACAATATAACACTTAAATTTCCTTTTTTATTTTTTAGTGAGCTATCACATAACAATCAAATCACATAGCATTTAAAAAAACAAGCACACACACGGGAGAATTCGGGAATTCATCCCAATAGAGACCCTACCTGGGGTCCTGTGGAGAATTCTCTTCCCTTGGCTGGAGACCTTCTTGGAAATCTGCAAGCCTTGAGTAGATAGCTTCCTGGCAAGCTTCCTCTAGTAATCAAAACCCAGAAATCCAATCCCTCTTTTCCTCACCAAACAAAAACTCGCAAACTTAGACATCACAAATAAAATTTTGGAAAAATCCATTCAAAGCATTCCAAAAATCTTCCCGAAAAATCCTTTTTTCAAACCACACAAAATTGAAATATTTATCCTCCAACTATGTGGTTGGAGGACTTGCTTTACGAGAAGCAACTTCTCCAACTTCCATAGTTGGTTGGAAAATAAACAAATCATTCCTGTAAGAACTTCACAAAGTTTTAATAAATTTAATTAAAAATAACTTCAAAAGGAATCATAACAAGAACACTCAACAAATAACTTTCAAGAAAACCACATAGCACACATGGAAACCAACTAGCCTAACGTCTAGGAGGTTTCGAGTTCAACTCCCTCCTAGAAAGCTAGTTTAACTACAAAGAGCATTTATTTTTATTATTACTATTATTAATATTATTTTCACTTTTTTATTTAATACACTTCATTGAATTCACTTTAAATAACATACCACTAAAACAATCAATAAATCCATACAAATATTATAATTTATATAAGTATGGGTATATGTGTGTGCACCCACATATACACATACCTATTTAACATACAATTAAAGTAACACATATAAAATATATATATATATATATATATATATATATATATATATATATATATATATATATATATATATATATATATATATATATATATATATATATATATACATATACTTACAAGGATAAATCTAACTCACATTATAAATCATGGAACAATGTCAAATCATAAAGCACAAGCCAAATTCTCTAGATTTGTAGGTGAGTAATGAATGCGTGATGCAAGATCGAGGATGTTGGTTCATTTAAAAAGGACTGAGTCTCATTTATATAGAAATCCAAGGCTTGAGGATGCATGGAAAAAGCCATAAATCACTTCTTGATGAACTCAAGTTGATTTTTGAGTTATCAAAGAATTAGAAACAGTTAACTCACAAAATCATGCAAAACAACTTTTTAACTCAAATTAGAAGTTTAGATGACTTTTTCAACTCACAATCACATGTTGAGTTTCAAAAGTTCACAAATTGAAATTGAGAGTTGATTTCGAGTTTGACTACTTTTCTAATCGTGCATGATTTATTATGAATTTATTTAAAGTTCCAAGTGATTTATTCTCAACTTAACTGATTTTACTGAAAATAACTTATTTATTAGTTAATCAATTATTTAATCAAACTTTATCCCAAAACTATATGATTAAATTTGACAATTTATTTTAATCAATTAAATAAATGTTGAATTGATTTATTTTCAATAATTTTGATTTATCATCAAAATAAAATAATATTAATTAGGAATAAATGTAGTTAAATCTAATTAAAGAATTAAGTGGCAGAATTAAGCCTAATTAATCAAATATTCAACATATTTAATTAATTGACTTTAGGATAAATATGATTTATCGCCAAATAATATTTAATTAAGATAAAATAGGATAAATTAGGAATATTTTTGGAATATCCCCCAATGCAGAATTAGGATAGAATCGATTAGGGTTTTGATGATCAGATGTGCAGATGTACCTTAGGTTAAGACTTTAAGGTCAATTTCGATCGATTTGTCGATGTAGAAGGTCAATGGTCCTGTAGCCCATTTTTGGGGTATTACAATACTGATAAAAAAAAAGATGGAGGAAATGAAGATATTGAATTGATTATTGATCAGAGGTATTTTTGAGCTTAACATAGATCTGAAAACCTATAAATCAACATTGTTACAGATAAATAATCCTAATTAATCAAGTGGTAGAATTAAGCCTAATTAATCAAATATTCAACATATTTAATTAATTGACTTTAGGATAAATATGATTTATCGCCAAATAATATTTAATTAAGATAAAATAGGATAAATTAGGAATATTTTTGGAATATCCTCTGATGGAGAATTAGGATAGAATCGATTAGGGTTTTGATGATCTGATGTGCAAATGTGCCTTAGGTTAAGACTTTAAGGTCAATTTTGATCGATTTGTCGATGTAGAAGGTCAATGGTCCTGTAGCCCATTTTTAGGGTATTACAATACTGAGCATAAAAAAGTTGGAGGAAATGAAGATGTTGAATTGATTATTGATCAGAGGTATTTTTGAGCTTAACATAGATCTGAAAATCTGCAAATCAAAGTTGTTACAGATAAATCTCTTAACTGAGTGGGACTTAACAGTCTTTATATCTCAATATGACATTCAATGAATGTTGATTGTTTTCTTGTTGACCCCATAGTGAATGCATGGTCAAAGGAGAATTGTTAGTGATAAATCCTCTAACCAAGTCACACCTCACAGTGTGTTTTGTAACCTTTAACAGGGTTGGCTCCTAACCGAGCTCACTTCAGAAGTGTGAATTATTTTGGGTTACCAGTCTCAAGTGGTTTTTATGTTAAAAATTTATGTTTTATATGTGTATGGATGTGTTAAATTATTATTTTACTTTACACATTTCTATAACTGGATAGATTGGTGAACACAGTACTTAATTTACTA
This sequence comes from Chamaecyparis obtusa, assembly GCA_027943335.1. NCBI lineage: Eukaryota > Viridiplantae > Streptophyta > Pinopsida > Cupressales > Cupressaceae > Chamaecyparis > Chamaecyparis obtusa. Next base: position 305,386 of record BSBK01007974.1, on the reverse strand, counting down.
GTAATCAATATATGAAGAGAAAGGCACAGTTGATATTTTACCAAGTTGATTATTTGATTTGAAAGTTTTAATATATACATTTGGGAGATTTGGGACTATAGGATAACTGGACTTAACTGATTCACCCCCCTCTCATTCATCTAACACTTTCTTCTTTCCATTTTGATTTTCATTTATCCTAATTTGTCTTCTCTTGATTTGATCTGCTATTTTATCCAAGGATCTGCCTCTTCCTCTAGAGAATCTTCCACCTCTACCTCTTTGACTTTATTCATATCTTTTGTTCAATTTCTCTTCCACTTTCAATGTAAATTGATAAGTTTCTTCAATAGTGTTCAACTTGATCATTACTGATTTCATCTTGAATAGAAGTCCTCAAACCATTTAAGTATATAACAATATGTTCAATTTCATCATCTACATGTGCAAATCTAATATCTAAGTTTTAGAATTCCTAAGTCTATTCCTTCACAAAACTATCCTTCTGTTTCAAATTTTGCATTCTTCTCAAAAAATTATCTTGATAATCATTGGGTAAAAACTTACCTTTCAATTTGTTAATTATCCTTTCCCATACCTTGGTCTTATCTTTACCTCTTCTTTGCCATCAGGTCGCAAATGCTCCCACCACAAGGATGCATGTTCTTTCAACTTGGTTCTTGCAATTTTTAGCTTTTTATCTACTAGAATGTTTTCATAATCAAAATACTTCCCCATCTAGGGTCCAGTCCACCAATTCATCAAAATCAAAACTGCCACTATACTCAGGAGGAGTGAAGTGAGGTTTACAATTAATGCTTGTCAAATCTCTCAATAATCTTTCTTCATCTTGTTCTAGGACAAGTTCTTGTCCTACTCCTTATCCTTCTTGAAATTCTTCTACCTCATCTTCTCTATCATCCTCAATAGGTCTTCCTCTTCTTTGGGTTGTCTTAAAAACTTCAAGTCTTGTGGAAATTTGCCTCAACATATCTATTATAACATGATATTCATCCCTCCTACCATGAACCATCTTCACAACCCTTTTCAATTGTAGGTCAGGTCACAACCTACCACCCCACAACCAAATCAACTAGGGCTTGCAAAAGAAGCCTACTCTGATATCACTTGGTGTAGCATAGAATGAGGACTACCCTAAGGTGGGATGTCCCACTTCATAGAAAATCACATGTGGAATTATAACACATAATTTAGAGAGAGAGAGAGAGAGAGAATACCAGATCAATAATTTATTTAGTAATTACAATATACATTTTAGATGATCTATCAATCTTGAAGCTTAGTACTTCATAATCTATCAACTATTAATATCTAAGATGATTACTTCCTAACTGCAACCACTCAAATACATATACCCGATCGCTACAACAAGGGTCAACCAAGAGTTACATCTCCAAATAAATGTTTACAAAAAAATAAGGGTTGGCCCCAAAACAACTAAAAACCACTACAAAGAATATGAAGAAGGTTCAATGACAAATCTAGGTCCACACAAGATCCAACAATCACGCACCAAGATCATGCATGTCGATAATCAATGAGCAACGATCACACATACAATCATCATGTCAGCTACTTGAAGCAACCAAAAGAATCCTCACATGAAGCTCCTTGATCTAAATGTGATGTGATCACATGAAATGATTTCTAGATAGATCCTCCATAAGCAATGATGATCACAGCACAAGAAACACAAGGATACATGACTAGAGAACATTATTACCATGAACAACAAACTTGGAACATAACAAAAGACACAAAGAAGATAACTTGAATAGAACTAAACCAAAAGAGGTGTGATAAAAAAGATGGGAACTACAAAGAGTTCAAAACATGATTCCAAGATTACAACCAGAATCTCTTCAAGATGAATAATTGTTGAACTAAATTGTCAACCATGGAACATTAACAAAAAACTAAAGAATAATATTTCAATTTTGATGTGGACCCAAATCAAGAAGGATATTTGCACATGAATTAAAAAATACATCAAACATAGAGAAGAAAATTAAATGCCAATATAGAGAGGAAGTATAGTAAACATAGTGGAGTTCAAGAAAATGTTAAACATGGTGCAAGAATTCTACTTTTAATGAAGTTGAATTATCAACATGTATAGTTTAGAGGCATCATATAGGAGAAATGTACCCATGCTATCATTATAGATAACTTTGTGTATCTATATACTTTAAATAATAGATCAGAATCTGATGATTTATTTTTCAATTGTGTATATGTGGCTTAACAACTTATAGCTATTGTTCCAACTTATGAGTACTTATAATGAATTTTGTGGGATTAGTTATGCACACAATGGTCAAAAAACTATTTCTATTCTTTTCATCAAATCAATCTATAATGTCCCAGCCAGGGAACCCATAAGGAATCAGGTCTATGACCTAAAATTACAACTAAATTTTTTTTTCTTAACATTCTAACATATCATCATTACCATTCACAAGTACATTCATTAAGTTTCCCTTAATGAATTCAATTACCATTATCAAGTATTTCATTTTATTACTTAATCTAACAAATTCTATTTCCATTTCAACTTCAATTTACATTGATTCCATTTCACATCAAACCTATTACATTAATGAGCTAGTTGAATTAATATTCTTTACCAAACTAACACGTAATTTACTTTCAGAAGTGAAACAAGCACACATTACTTATCTCATCCACTAAGTACATTTATTCTTTCATAAATTTATTTACTCCTTAACATTATCTCTTCTCAACTCAATTGTACCATCAAAACTCAATTAAAATTTTCCATTAAGAATCCTTACTTTCTATTTTCAATATAATAATAGAAGGAGCATAATGTACTTAACCATATATTGCTAACCAACATAAACCATTTAATGAATCATTTTTGCCACAAGTTAACTTCCACAAATTATCAACTATAACCTTGTAAATAAAGGATTTATATTAAAACCTAATTTGAATAACCAGACATAACTCACATTGAACTATACATTTAGGAAATCACATCCCATTACTTCTTTCAATAACATACATGTTTCCTTTTACCTTATTACTTCACCTGGAGATACCCTTGAACCCTTAGCATAGCTTTTCACTAACCATATATCAAAACAAGTTTCCTTTTAAAGAAGTTTACATCCATAAGTACTTTCATTACAAAGGTTTGCATAGAACAATTACTTTCAATTTCATTTAAAATTCACAAGAGATATAAGGCAGGAAATTACTCATTGATTTAACCATATTCAATCCCTTTTTAGATTCATAATTCTACCCTTCAAATATACATAACTTATTTCTTACAATTTCCTTTTACAAACATAATTACAGTTACTACACATTGCCCGAAGGCATATAGAAAGATAATTACATCAAGTTTCCCAAGGGCTTACAATACATCTTTACATCTTGATAACAAAAGATAGATATACATGATACAAGAACAAAATCTTCACCACTAAACAACTCAAAATCCAAGCCACGACACAAACCACAAACAATACCTTGAAAGAGATTTTCCATCCAACCATGTGAAACTAATAAAGTTCCACCCCCCATGCTAGGAGATAGAACCAAGGTACTCTCAAGACCTTAAGGCAATCTAAGTCTTAAATACCAATAAATCCAAGACTCAAAATAAAAAGAATAAGGCACATAAAAATATCATCATATTAAAACACCGAGGTTAAGGTTCTAGGAGACCACCTAAGTGAGTGTCATCACACAACCTATATATTGGGGTCCTTCTTGGTAACCATGTAACCCTAGTCCCCCCTTTATGAATAGGGATCCATCCTAGCAATTATCCCTGGTCATGGTACTCCAATCAGGTCTATGTGGCCATTATTATATTATCTTTCATTATCTTTTGAATCCCCCTTTCCCAGGTTAATTTTTAAGGTTATCACTTTTTACAAACCCACCCATAGGATCATCTGGAAACCACTTTAGGGTTCCTATCCCCTTACCCTATCACAATCCACAAATACAAGATAACACTTCCAAGTCCCGATTCATAGGTTAAGGAAACTCCCCTGCGCACTCAGGCCCTCAAAGCGAGTCCTAACCTTAGCCATATACATAACAGGAACCATTGGAAGAATTTCTATCACAAGACATCTCAAAGAAGAGCATAAAAATTTCCACATGCATTAGTACAACTTTCCAAGGCTCATTTATAGGTCTAATGAACCCTCCCATGCACATAGGCCACCGAGATGAGTCCTAGCCTCATAAACTAAGCTCAAGAATATGCCAAGTGAAAAAAAACATCATACGTAAACCATATAAGCTCAACACAACAAGTAATAAAAATACATAGGGGATACAAACTTCCACATGCATAAACACAACATTCCATAGCCTATTTTTTTATAAGTCTAGGAAAAGCTCATGTGCTTGAAATTTGGCTAAGTCTGAAATTTTTAAAAAACCAAAATCTAGAATTTGCATCTTAACTCCTATGAAGTTGAAACCTATCCCAATCATCCTGGAGCTAATTCCTTTATACAAGTATAACTTAGAGTATAAGAGAAATTAGAGTATCCTAAATGTTATACTTTTATAAATCCTGTAAATATTAAGCCCCTGAAACCCTAAAAACTCCAAATGACTTTCTATATAAACTCATACGAAAATGTATGTATTCCCATATGACATTTGACCAAATTTCGTATGGGTATGACTACAATGTCATATGACACTGCAAGGTACTTCCACAAAATTAAATTGTAAACTTCCCGAAAACACTTCAGGACTAATTTTAACCCATACAAAAATGTATGCATTCCTATATGAATTTTGACCAAGTGTCGTACGAGTATGGATATAATGTCGTATGACACTGCAATGCACTTTTACGAAATTAATTCAGAATTGCCTGAAAAGGCCAAAAAATGACTTTTTAAGACATGGAGTGTGTTTAGAAAAGGTTCCTTGAGATCAACCTGATGTAGGGACCTCAGTACCACATCTAAAACACATCCTCAACACTACCTAATCCTTAGATAAGATTAAATCAAATTAAAAACATCAATTCACATAGAAGGCCTACAAAAAGGAAAAATGGGAGAGAAGGACTGCAACCTTTCCTAAACCATCCCAAACCTTCCTAAAATTCCCTAAATCATTACATAAATCTCACAAATAGAAAAAGGAAGTATCAAAACAAATCCCAAACTCCCAGGAAAGATTTTACTATTAAAACTATACAAACATTTACATAATTTCTTTCTGAAAACACAATAGAAATACACAAACAATATAACACTTAAATTTCCTTTTTTATTTTTTAGTGAGCTATCACATAACAATCAAATCACATAGCATTTAAAAAAACAAGCACACACACGGGAGAATTCGGGAATTCATCCCAATAGAGACCCTACCTGGGGTCCTGTGGAGAATTCTCTTCCCTTGGCTGGAGACCTTCTTGGAAATCTGCAAGCCTTGAGTAGATAGCTTCCTGGCAAGCTTCCTCTAGTAATCAAAACCCAGAAATCCAATCCCTCTTTTCCTCACCAAACAAAAACTCGCAAACTTAGACATCACAAATAAAATTTTGGAAAAATCCATTCAAAGCATTCCAAAAATCTTCCCGAAAAATCCTTTTTTCAAACCACACAAAATTGAAATATTTATCCTCCAACTATGTGGTTGGAGGACTTGCTTTACGAGAAGCAACTTCTCCAACTTCCATAGTTGGTTGGAAAATAAACAAATCATTCCTGTAAGAACTTCACAAAGTTTTAATAAATTTAATTAAAAATAACTTCAAAAGGAATCATAACAAGAACACTCAACAAATAACTTTCAAGAAAACCACATAGCACACATGGAAACCAACTAGCCTAACGTCTAGGAGGTTTCGAGTTCAACTCCCTCCTAGAAAGCTAGTTTAACTACAAAGAGCATTTATTTTTATTATTACTATTATTAATATTATTTTCACTTTTTTATTTAATACACTTCATTGAATTCACTTTAAATAACATACCACTAAAACAATCAATAAATCCATACAAATATTATAATTTATATAAGTATGGGTATATGTGTGTGCACCCACATATACACATACCTATTTAACATACAATTAAAGTAACACATATAAAATATATATATATATATATATATATATATATATATATATATATATATATATATATATATATATATATATATATATATACATATACTTACAAGGATAAATCTAACTCACATTATAAATCATGGAACAATGTCAAATCATAAAGCACAAGCCAAATTCTCTAGATTTGTAGGTGAGTAATGAATGCGTGATGCAAGATCGAGGATGTTGGTTCATTTAAAAAGGACTGAGTCTCATTTATATAGAAATCCAAGGCTTGAGGATGCATGGAAAAAGCCATAAATCACTTCTTGATGAACTCAAGTTGATTTTTGAGTTATCAAAGAATTAGAAACAGTTAACTCACAAAATCATGCAAAACAACTTTTTAACTCAAATTAGAAGTTTAGATGACTTTTTCAACTCACAATCACATGTTGAGTTTCAAAAGTTCACAAATTGAAATTGAGAGTTGATTTCGAGTTTGACTACTTTTCTAATCGTGCATGATTTATTATGAATTTATTTAAAGTTCCAAGTGATTTATTCTCAACTTAACTGATTTTTACTGAAAATAACTTATTTATTAGTTAATCAATTATTTAATCAAACTTTATCCCAAAACTATATGATTAAATTTGACAATTTATTTTAATCAATTAAATAAATGTTGAATTGATTTATTTTCAATAATTTTGATTTATCATCAAAATAAAATAATATTAATTAGGAATAAATGTAGTTAAATCTAATTAAAGAATTAAGTGGCAGAATTAAGCCTAATTAATCAAATATTCAACATATTTAATTAATTGACTTTAGGATAAATATGATTTATCGCCAAATAATATTTAATTAAGATAAAATAGGATAAATTAGGAATATTTTTGGAATATCCCCCAATGCAGAATTAGGATAGAATCGATTAGGGTTTTGATGATCAGATGTGCAGATGTACCTTAGGTTAAGACTTTAAGGTCAATTTCGATCGATTTGTCGATGTAGAAGGTCAATGGTCCTGTAGCCCATTTTTGGGGTATTACAATACTGATAAAAAAAAAGATGGAGGAAATGAAGATATTGAATTGATTATTGATCAGAGGTATTTTTGAGCTTAACATAGATCTGAAAACCTATAAATCAACATTGTTACAGATAAATAATCCTAATTAATCAAGTGGTAGAATTAAGCCTAATTAATCAAATATTCAACATATTTAATTAATTGACTTTAGGATAAATATGATTTATCGCCAAATAATATTTAATTAAGATAAAATAGGATAAATTAGGAATATTTTTGGAATATCCTCTGATGGAGAATTAGGATAGAATCGATTAGGGTTTTGATGATCTGATGTGCAAATGTGCCTTAGGTTAAGACTTTAAGGTCAATTTTGATCGATTTGTCGATGTAGAAGGTCAATGGTCCTGTAGCCCATTTTTAGGGTATTACAATACTGAGCATAAAAAAGTTGGAGGAAATGAAGATGTTGAATTGATTATTGATCAGAGGTATTTTTGAGCTTAACATAGATCTGAAAATCTGCAAATCAAAGTTGTTACAGATAAATCTCTTAACTGAGTGGGACTTAACAGTCTTTATATCTCAATATGACATTCAATGAATGTTGATTGTTTTCTTGTTGACCCCATAGTGAATGCATGGTCAAAGGAGAATTGTTAGTGATAAATCCTCTAACCAAGTCACACCTCACAGTGTGTTTTGTAACCTTTAACAGGGTTGGCTCCTAACCGAGCTCACTTCAGAAGTGTGAATTATTTTGGGTTACCAGTCTCAAGTGGTTTTTATGTTAAAAATTTATGTTTTATATGTGTATGGATGTGTTAAATTATTATTTTACTTTACACATTTCTATAACTGGATAGATTGGTGAACACAGTACTTAATTTACTAGTAATCAATATATGAAGAGAAAGGCACAGTTGATATTTTACCAAGTTGATTATTTGATTTGAAAGTTTTAATATATACATTTGGGAGATTTGGGACTATAGGATAACTGGACTTAACTGATTCACCCCCCTCTCATTCATCTAACACTTTCTTCTTTCCATTTTGATTTTCATTTATCCTAATTTGTCTTCTCTTGATTTGATCTGCTATTTTATCCAAGGATCTGCCTCTTCCTCTAGAGAATCTTCCACCTCTACCTCTTTGACTTTATTCATATCTTTTGTTCAATTTCTCTTCCACTTTCAATGTAAATTGATAAGTTTCTTCAATAGTGTTCAACTTGATCATTACTGATTTCATCTTGAATAGAAGTCCTCAAACCATTTAAGTATATAACAATATGTTCAATTTCATCATCTACATGTGCAAATCTAATATCTAAGTTTTAGAATTCCTAAGTCTATTCCTTCACAAAACTATCCTTCTGTTTCAAATTTTGCATTCTTCTCAAAAAATTATCTTGATAATCATTGGGTAAAAACTTACCTTTCAATTTGTTAATTATCCTTTCCCATACCTTGGTCTTATCTTTACCTCTTCTTTGCCATCAGGTCGCAAATGCTCCCACCACAAGGATGCATGTTCTTTCAACTTGGTTCTTGCAATTTTTAGCTTTTTATCTACTAGAATGTTTTCATAATCAAAATACTTCCCCATCTAGGGTCCAGTCCACCAATTCATCAAAATCAAAACTGCCACTATACTCAGGAGGAGTGAAGTGAGGTTTACAATTAATGCTTGTCAAATCTCTCAATAATCTTTCTTCATCTTGTTCTAGGACAAGTTCTTGTCCTACTCCTTATCCTTCTTGAAATTCTTCTACCTCATCTTCTCTATCATCCTCAATAGGTCTTCCTCTTCTTTGGGTTGTCTTAAAAACTTCAAGTCTTGTGGAAATTTGCCTCAACATATCTATTATAACATGATATTCATCCCTCCTACCATGAACCATCTTCACAACCCTTTTCAATTGTAGGTCAGGTCACAACCTACCACCCCACAACCAAATCAACTAGGGCTTGCAAAAGAAGCCTACTCTGATATCACTTGGTGTAGCATAGAATGAGGACTACCCTAAGGTGGGATGTCCCACTTCATAGAAAATCACATGTGGAATTATAACACATAATTTAGAGAGAGAGAGAGAGAGAGAATACCAGATCAATAATTTATTTAGTAATTACAATATACATTTTAGATGATCTATCAATCTTGAAGCTTAGTACTTCATAATCTATCAACTATTAATATCTAAGATGATTACTTCCTAACTGCAACCACTCAAATACATATACCCGATCGCTACAACAAGGGTCAACCAAGAGTTACATCTCCAAATAAATGTTTACAAAAAAATAAGGGTTGGCCCCAAAACAACTAAAAACCACTACAAAGAATATGAAGAAGGTTCAATGACAAATCTAGGTCCACACAAGATCCAACAATCACGCACCAAGATCATGCATGTCGATAATCAATGAGCAACGATCACACATACAATCATCATGTCAGCTACTTGAAGCAACCAAAAGAATCCTCACATGAAGCTCCTTGATCTAAATGTGATGTGATCACATGAAATGATTTCTAGATAGATCCTCCATAAGCAATGATGATCACAGCACAAGAAACACAAGGATACATGACTAGAGAACATTATTACCATGAACAACAAACTTGGAACATAACAAAAGACACAAAGAAGATAACTTGAATAGAACTAAACCAAAAGAGGTGTGATAAAAAAGATGGGAACTACAAAGAGTTCAAAACATGATTCCAAGATTACAACCAGAATCTCTTCAAGATGAATAATTGTTGAACTAAATTGTCAACCATGGAACATTAACAAAAAACTAAAGAATAATATTTCAATTTTGATGTGGACCCAAATCAAGAAGGATATTTGCACATGAATTAAAAAATACATCAAACATAGAGAAGAAAATTAAATGCCAATATAGAGAGGAAGTATAGTAAACATAGTGGAGTTCAAGAAAATGTTAAACATGGTGCAAGAATTCTACTTTTAATGAAGTTGAATTATCAACATGTATAGTTTAGAGGCATCATATAGGAGAAATGTACCCATGCTATCATTATAGATAACTTTGTGTATCTATATACTTTAAATAATAGATCAGAATCTGATGATTTATTTTTCAATTGTGTATATGTGGCTTAACAACTTATAGCTATTGTTCCAACTTATGAGTACTTATAATGAATTTTGTGGGATTAGTTATGCACACAATGGTCAAAAAACTATTTCTATTCTTTTCATCAAATCAATCTATAATGTCCCAGCCAGGGAACCCATAAGGAATCAGGTCTATGACCTAAAATTACAACTAAATTTTTTTTTCTTAACATTCTAACATATCATCATTACCATTCACAAGTACATTCATTAAGTTTCCCTTAATGAATTCAATTACCATTATCAAGTATTTCATTTTATTACTTAATCTAACAAATTCTATTTCCATTTCAACTTCAATTTACATTGATTCCATTTCACATCAAACCTATTACATTAATGAGCTAGTTGAATTAATATTCTTTACCAAACTAACACGTAATTTACTTTCAGAAGTGAAACAAGCACACATTACTTATCTCATCCACTAAGTACATTTATTCTTTCATAAATTTATTTACTCCTTAACATTATCTCTTCTCAACTCAATTGTACCATCAAAACTCAATTAAAATTTTCCATTAAGAATCCTTACTTTCTATTTTCAATATAATAATAGAAGGAGCATAATGTACTTAACCATATATTGCTAACCAACATAAACCATTTAATGAATCATTTTTGCCACAAGTTAACTTCCACAAATTATCAACTATAACCTTGTAAATAAAGGATTTATATTAAAACCTAATTTGAATAACCAGACATAACTCACATTGAACTATACATTTAGGAAATCACATCCCATTACTTCTTTCAATAACATACATGTTTCCTTTTACCTTATTACTTCACCTGGAGATACCCTTGAACCCTTAGCATAGCTTTTCACTAACCATATATCAAAACAAGTTTCCTTTTAAAGAAGTTTACATCCATAAGTACTTTCATTACAAAGGTTTGCATAGAACAATTACTTTCAATTTCATTTAAAATTCACAAGAGATATAAGGCAGGAAATTACTCATTGATTTAACCATATTCAATCCCTTTTTAGATTCATAATTCTACCCTTCAAATATACATAACTTATTTCTTACAATTTCCTTTTACAAACATAATTACAGTTACTACACATTGCCCGAAGGCATATAGAAAGATAATTACATCAAGTTTCCCAAGGGCTTACAATACATCTTTACATCTTGATAACAAAAGATAGATATACATGATACAAGAACAAAATCTTCACCACTAAACAACTCAAAATCCAAGCCACGACACAAACCACAAACAATACCTTGAAAGAGATTTTCCATCCAACCATGTGAAACTAATAAAGTTCCACCCCCCATGCTAGGAGATAGAACCAAGGTACTCTCAAGACCTTAAGGCAATCTAAGTCTTAAATACCAATAAATCCAAGACTCAAAATAAAAAGAATAAGGCACATAAAAATATCATCATATTAAAACACCGAGGTTAAGGTTCTAGGAGACCACCTAAGTGAGTGTCATCACACAACCTATATATTGGGGTCCTTCTTGGTAACCATGTAACCCTAGTCCCCCCTTTATGAATAGGGATCCATCCTAGCAATTATCCCTGGTCATGGTACTCCAATCAGGTCTATGTGGCCATTATTATATTATCTTTCATTATCTTTTGAATCCCCCTTTCCCAGGTTAATTTTTAAGGTTATCACTTTTTACAAACCCACCCATAGGATCATCTGGAAACCACTTTAGGGTTCCTATCCCCTTACCCTATCACAATCCACAAATACAAGATAACACTTCCAAGTCCCGATTCATAGGTTAAGGAAACTCCCCTGCGCACTCAGGCCCTCAAAGCGAGTCCTAACCTTAGCCATATACATAACAGGAACCATTGGAAGAATTTCTATCACAAGACATCTCAAAGAAGAGCATAAAAATTTCCACATGCATTAGTACAACTTTCCAAGGCTCATTTATAGGTCTAATGAACCCTCCCATGCACATAGGCCACCGAGATGAGTCCTAGCCTCATAAACTAAGCTCAAGAATATGCCAAGTGAAAAAAAACATCATACGTAAACCATATAAGCTCAACACAACAAGTAATAAAAATACATAGGGGATACAAACTTCCACATGCATAAACACAACATTCCATAGCCTATTTTTTTATAAGTCTAGGAAAAGCTCATGTGCTTGAAATTTGGCTAAGTCTGAAATTTTTAAAAAACCAAAATCTAGAATTTGCATCTTAACTCCTATGAAGTTGAAACCTATCCCAATCATCCTGGAGCTAATTCCTTTATACAAGTATAACTTAGAGTATAAGAGAAATTAGAGTATCCTAAATGTTATACTTTTATAAATCCTGTAAATATTAAGCCCCTGAAACCCTAAAAACTCCAAATGACTTTCTATATAAACTCATACGAAAATGTATGTATTCCCATATGACATTTGACCAAATTTCGTATGGGTATGACTACAATGTCATATGACACTGCAAGGTACTTCCACAAAATTAAATTGTAAACTTCCCGAAAACACTTCAGGACTAATTTTAACCCATACAAAAATGTATGCATTCCTATATGAATTTTGACCAAGTGTCGTACGAGTATGGATATAATGTCGTATGACACTGCAATGCACTTTTACGAAATTAATTCAGAATTGCCTGAAAAGGCCAAAAAATGACTTTTTAAGACATGGAGTGTGTTTAGAAAAGGTTCCTTGAGATCAACCTGATGTAGGGACCTCAGTACCACATCTAAAACACATCCTCAACACTACCTAATCCTTAGATAAGATTAAATCAAATTAAAAACATCAATTCACATAGAAGGCCTACAAAAAGGAAAAATGGGAGAGAAGGACTGCAACCTTTCCTAAACCATCCCAAACCTTCCTAAAATTCCCTAAATCATTACATAAATCTCACAAATAGAAAAAGGAAGTATCAAAACAAATCCCAAACTCCCAGGAAAGATTTTACTATTAAAACTATACAAACATTTACATAATTTCTTTCTGAAAACACAATAGAAATACACAAACAATATAACACTTAAATTTCCTTTTTTATTTTTTAGTGAGCTATCACATAACAATCAAATCACATAGCATTTAAAAAAACAAGCACACACACGGGAGAATTCGGGAATTCATCCCAATAGAGACCCTACCTGGGGTCCTGTGGAGAATTCTCTTCCCTTGGCTGGAGACCTTCTTGGAAATCTGCAAGCCTTGAGTAGATAGCTTCCTGGCAAGCTTCCTCTAGTAATCAAAACCCAGAAATCCAATCCCTCTTTTCCTCACCAAACAAAAACTCGCAAACTTAGACATCACAAATAAAATTTTGGAAAAATCCATTCAAAGCATTCCAAAAATCTTCCCGAAAAATCCTTTTTTCAAACCACACAAAATTGAAATATTTATCCTCCAACTATGTGGTTGGAGGACTTGCTTTACGAGAAGCAACTTCTCCAACTTCCATAGTTGGTTGGAAAATAAACAAATCATTCCTGTAAGAACTTCACAAAGTTTTAATAAATTTAATTAAAAATAACTTCAAAAGGAATCATAACAAGAACACTCAACAAATAACTTTCAAGAAAACCACATAGCACACATGGAAACCAACTAGCCTAACGTCTAGGAGGTTTCGAGTTCAACTCCCTCCTAGAAAGCTAGTTTAACTACAAAGAGCATTTATTTTTATTATTACTATTATTAATATTATTTTCACTTTTTTATTTAATACACTTCATTGAATTCACTTTAAATAACATACCACTAAAACAATCAATAAATCCATACAAATATTATAATTTATATAAGTATGGGTATATGTGTGTGCACCCACATATACACATACCTATTTAACATACAATTAAAGTAACACATATAAAATATATATATATATATATATATATATATATATATATATATATATATATATATATATATATATATATATATACATATACTTACAAGGATAAATCTAACTCACATTATAAATCATGGAACAATGTCAAATCATAAAGCACAAGCCAAATTCTCTAGATTTGTAGGTGAGTAATGAATGCGTGATGCAAGATCGAGGATGTTGGTTCATTTAAAAAGGACTGAGTCTCATTTATATAGAAATCCAAGGCTTGAGGATGCATGGAAAAAGCCATAAATCACTTCTTGATGAACTCAAGTTGATTTTTGAGTTATCAAAGAATTAGAAACAGTTAACTCACAAAATCATGCAAAACAACTTTTTAACTCAAATTAGAAGTTTAGATGACTTTTTCAACTCACAATCACATGTTGAGTTTCAAAAGTTCACAAATTGAAATTGAGAGTTGATTTCGAGTTTGACTACTTTTCTAATCGTGCATGATTTATTATGAATTTATTTAAAGTTCCAAGTGATTTATTCTCAACTTAACTGATTTTTACTGAAAATAACTTATTTATTAGTTAATCAATTATTTAATCAAACTTTATCCCAAAACTATATGATTAAATTTGACAATTTATTTTAATCAATTAAATAAATGTTGAATTGATTTATTTTCAATAATTTTGATTTATCATCAAAATAAAATAATATTAATTAGGAATAAATGTAGTTAAATCTAATTAAAGAATTAAGTGGCAGAATTAAGCCTAATTAATCAAATATTCAACATATTTAATTAATTGACTTTAGGATAAATATGATTTATCGCCAAATAATATTTAATTAAGATAAAATAGGATAAATTAGGAATATTTTTGGAATATCCCCCAATGCAGAATTAGGATAGAATCGATTAGGGTTTTGATGATCAGATGTGCAGATGTGCCTTAGGTTAAGACTTTAAGGTCAATTTCGATCGATTTGTCGATGTAGAAGGTCAATGGTCCTGTAGCCCATTTTTGGGGTATTACAATACTGATAAAAAAAAAGATGGAGGAAATGAAGATATTGAATTGATTATTGATCAGAGGTATTTTTGAGCTTAACATAGATCTGAAAACCTATAAATCAACATTGTTACAGATAAATCTCTTAACAGACTGGGACTTAACAGTCTTTATATCTCAATATGACATTCAATGAATGTTGATGGTTTTCTTGTTGACCCCATAGTGAATCCATGGTCAAAGGAGAACTGTTAGTGATAAATCCTCTAACCAGGTCACACCTCATAGTGTGTTTTGTAACCTTTAACAGGGTTGGCTCCTAACCGAGCTCACTTCATAAGTGTGAATTATTTTGGGTTACCAGTCTCAAGTGGTTTTTCCCCTTACAAGGTTTCCATGTTAAAAATCTTTGTTATATATGTGTATGGATGTGTTAAATTATTATTTTACTTTACACATTTCTATAATTGGATAGATCGGTGAACACGGTACTTAATTTACTGGTAATTGATATATGAAGAGAAAGGAACAGTTGATATTTTATCGTGTTTATTATTTGATTTGAAAGTTTTAATATATACATCTAGGAGATTTGGGACTATAGGATGACTGGACTTAACTGATTCACCCCCCTCTTGGTCATCTAACACTTTCTCCTTTCCATTTTGATTTCCATTTATCCTAATTTGTCTTCTCTTGATTTGATCTGCTATTTTATCCAAGGATCTGCCTCTTCCTCTAGAGAATCTTCCACCTCTGCCTCTCTGACTTTATTGATATCTTTTGTTCAATTTCTCTTCCGCTTTCAATGTAAATTGATAATTTTCTTCAATAGTGTTCACCTTGACCATTACAGATTTCATCTTGAATAGAAGTCCTCCAACCATTTAGGTATATAACAATATGTTTAATTTCATCATCTACATGTGCAAATCTAATATCTAAGTTTTAGAATTCCTAAGTCTATTCCTTAACAAAACTATCCTTCTGTTTCTAATTTTGAAATCTTCTCAAAAAATTATCTTGATAATCATTGGGTAAAAACTTACCTTTCAATTTGTTAATTATCTTTTCCCATACCTTGATCTTATCTTTACCTCTTCTTTGCCATCAGGCCACAAATGCTCCCACCACAAGGATGCATGTCCTTTCAACTTGTTTCTTGCAATTTTTAGTTTTTATCTGCTGGAATGTTTTCATAATCAAAATACTTCCCCATCTAGGGTCCAGTCCACCAATTCATCAGAATCCAATCTTCCACTATACTCAGGAGGAGTGAAGTGAGGTTTACAATTAATGCTTGTCAAATCTCTCAAGAATCTTTCTTCATCTTGTTCTAGGACAAGTTCTTGTCCTGCTCCTTATCCTTCTTGAAATTCTTCTGCCGCATCTTTGCTATCATCCTCAATAGGTCTTCCTCTTCTTTGGGTTATCTCAACAACTTCAAGTCTTGTGTAAATTTGCCTCAACATATCTATTATAACATGATATTCATCTCTCCTACCATGAACCATCTTCGCAACCCTTTGCAATTGTAGGTCAGGTCATAACCTGCCACCCCACAACCAAATCAACTAGGGCTTGCAAAATAAGCCTACTCTGATATCACTTGGTGTAGCATAGAATGAGGACTACCCTAAGATGGGATGTCCCACTTCATAGAAAATCACATGTGGAATTATAACACATAATTTAGAGAGAGAGAGAGAGAGAGAATACCAAATCAATGATTTATTCAGTAATTACAATACACATTTCAGATGATCTATCAATCTTGAAGCTTAGTACTTCATAATCTATCAACTATTAATATCTAAGATGATTACTTCCTAACTACAACCACTCAAATACATATACCCGATCGCTACAATAAGGGTCAACCAAGAGTTACATCTCCAAAGAAATGTTTACAAAAAATAAGGGTTGGCCCCAAAACAACTAAAAACCCACTGCAAAGAATATGAAGAAGGTTCAATGACAAATATAGGTCCACACAAGATCCAACAATCATGCACCAAGATCATGCATGCCGATAATCAATGAGCAATGATCACACATACAATCATCATTTCAACTACTTGAAGAAACCAAAAGAATCCTCACATGAAGCTCCTCAATCTAAACATGATGTGATCACATGAAATGATTTCTCAATAGGTCCTCCAGAAGCAATGACGATCACAGCACAAGAAACACACGGATACACGACCAGAGAACATTATTACCATGAACAGCAAACTAGGAACATAACACAAGCCACATAGAAGATAACTTGAATAGAACAGAACCAAAAGAGATGTGATAAAAAAAAATGGGAACTACGGAGAGTTCAAAACATGATTCCAAGATTACAACCAAAATCTCCTCAAGGTGAATAATCATTGAACCAAATTGTCAACCATGGAACATGAACAAAAAACTAAAGAATAATATTTCAATTTTGATGTGGACCCAAATCAAGAATGATATTTGCACATGAATTACAAAATACATCAAACATAGAGAAGAAAATTAAATTCCAATATAGAGAGGAAGTCTAGTAAATATATTGGAGTTCAAGAAAACATTAAACATGGTGCAAGAATTCTACTTTTAATGAAGTTGAATTATCAACATGTATAGTTTAGAGGCATCATATAGGAGAAATGTACCCATTATCATTATAGATAACTTTGTGTATCTATATACTTTAAATAATAGATCAAATTCTGATGATTTTTTTTCAATTGTGTATATGTGGCTTAACAACTTATAGCTATTGTTCCATCTTATGAGTACTTATAATGAATTTTGTGGGATTAGTTATGCACACAATGGTCAAAAAATTATTTCTATTCTTTTCATCAAATCAATTTGTAATGTCCCCACCAGGGAACCCATAAGGAATCAGGTCTATGACCTAAAATTACAAATAAATTTTTTTTTCTTAACATTCTAACATATCATCATTACCATTCACAAGTACATTCCTTAAGGTTCCCTTAATGAATTCAATTACCATTATCAATTATTTCATTTTATTACTTAATCTAACAAATTCTATTTCCATTTCAAATTCAATTTACATTAATTCCATTTCACATCAAACCTATTGCATTAATGAGCTAGTTAAATTAATATTCTTTACCAAACTAACACATAATTTACTTTCAAAAGTGAAACAAGCACACATTACTTATCTCATCCACTAAGTACATTTATTCTTTCATATTTACTTACTCCTTAACATTATCTATTCTCAACTCAATTGTACCATCAAAACTTGATTAAGCTTTTCCATTAAGAGTCCTTACTTTCTATTTTCAATATAATAATAGAAGGAGCGTAAAGTACTTAACCATATATTGCTAACCAACATAAACCATTTAATGAATCATTTTTGCCACAAGTTTAACTTCAACAAATTATCAACTATAACCTTGTAAATAAAGGATTTATATTAAAACCTAGTTTGAATAACTAGACATCACTCACATTGAACTATACATTTAGGAAATCACATCCCATTACTTCTTTCAATAACATACATGTTTTCTTTTACCTTATTACTTCACCTAGAGATACCCTTGAACCCTTAGCATATCTTTTCACTAACCATATATCAAAACAAGTTTCCTTTTAAAGAAGTTTACATCCATAAGTACTTTCAATCCAAAGGTTTGCATAGAACCATTACTTTCAATTTTAGTTAAAATTCACAAGAGATATAAGGTAGGAAATTACTCATTGATTTAACCCTATTCAATCCCTTTTTAGATTCATAATTCTACCCTTCACATATACATAACTTATTTCTTACAATTTCCTTTTACAAACATAATTACAGTTACTGCACATTCCCGAAGACATATAGAAAGATAATTACATCAAGTTGCCCAAGGGCTTACAGTACATCTTTACATCTTGATAACAAAAGATAGATATACATGATACAAGAATAGAATCTTCACCACTGAACAACTCAGAATCCAAGCCACGACACACCATGAACAATACCTCGAAAGAGATTTTCCACCCAACCATGTGTAACTAATAAAGTTCCACCCCCTATGCTAGGAGATAGAACCAAGGTACTCTCAAGACCTTAAGGAAATCTAAGTCTTAGATACCAATAAATCCAAGAATCAAAATAAAAAGAATAAGGCACATAAAAATATCATCATATTAAAACACTGAGGTTAAGGTTCTACGAGACTACCTAAGTGAGTGTCATCACACAACCTGTATATTGGGATCCTTCCTGGAAACCATGTAACCCTGGTCCCCCCTTTATGAATAGGGATCCATCCTGGCAATTATCCCTGGCCCTGGTACTCCAATCAGGTCTATGTGGCCATTATTATATTTTCTTTCATTATCTTTTGAATCCCCCCTTCCCAGGTTAATTTTTAAGGTTATCACTTTTTACAAACCCACCCATAGGATCATCTGGCAACCACTTTAGGGTTCCAAAACCTATGGTGAGCCACTCACTTAGGGTTCCTATCCCCTTACCCTATCACAATCCACAAATACAAGATAATACTTCCAAGTCATGATTCATAGGTTTAGGAAACTCCCCTGTGCACTCAGGCCCTCAGAGCGAGTCCTAACCTTAGCCATATACATAATAGGAACCATTGGAAGAATGTCTATCACAAGACATCTCAAAGAAGAACATAAAACTTTCCACATGCATTAGTACAACTTTCCAAGGCTCATTTATAGGTCTAAGGAACCCTCCCGTGCACATAGGCCATCGAGACGAATCTTAGCCTCATAAACTAAGCTCAAGAATATGCCAAGTGCAAAGAAACATCATACGTAAACCATATAACCTCAACACAACAAGTAATAAAAATACATAGGGGATACAAACTTCCACATTTATAAACACAACATTCCATAGCGCTTTTTTTTTATAAGTCTAGGAAAAGCTCATGTGCTTGAAATTTGGCTAAGTCTGAAATTTTCAAAAAAACCAAAGTCTAGAATTTGCATCTTAACTCCTATGAATTTGAAACCTATCCCAATCATCCCAAAAGGTACCTAATTCATTTATACAAATATAACTTAAAGTATAAGAGAAATTAAAGTATCATAAATGTTATACTTGTATAAATCCTATAAATATTAAACCTCTGAAACCCTAAAAACTCCAAATGACTTTCTATATAAACTCATATGAAAATGTATGTATTCCCATATGACATTTGACCAAGTGTCCTATGGGTATGATTACAATGTCATATGACACTGCAAGGTACTTCCACAAAATTAAATTGTAAACTTCACAAAAACACTTTAGAACTGATTTTAACCCATACAAAAATGTATGCATTCCCATACTACTTTTGACCAAGTTTTGTATGAGTATGGATATAATTTCGTATGACATTGCACGGCACTTTTATGAAATTAATTCAAAATTGCCCGAAAAGGCAAAAAAATGACTTTTTAAGGCATGGAGAGTGCCTGGGAAAGGTTCCCTAAGACCAACCTAATGTAGGGACCTCAATAACACATCCAAAACAAATCCTCAACACTACCTAATTCTCAAATAAGATTAAATCAAATTAAAAACATCAATTCACAGAGAAGGCCTACAAAAAGGAAAACTAGGTGAGAAGGACTACAACCTTTCCTAAACCATCCCAAACCTTCCTAAAATTCCCTAAATCATTACATAAATCTCACAAATAGAAAAAGGAAGTATCACAACAAATCCCAAACTCCCAGGAAATATTTTACTATTAAAACTATACAAACATTTACATAATTTCTTTCCGGCAACACAATAGAAATACACAGACAATATAACACTTAAATTTCCTTTTCTGTTTCGTAGTAAGCTATCACATAAGAATCAAATCACATAGTGTTTAAAAACACAAACACATACATAGGAGAATTGGGGAATTCATCCCAATATAGACCCTACCTGGGGTCCTGCGAAGAATTCTCTTCCCTTGGCTGGAGACCTTCTTGGAAATCCGTAAGCCTTGAGTAGATAACTTCTTGGCAAGCTTCCTCTGGCAATCAAAACCCTGAAATTCAATCCCACTTGTCCTCACCAAATAGAAACTCTCAAAATTAGACATCACAAATAAAATTCTAGAAAAATCCATTCAAAGCATTCCAAAAATCTTCCCCAAAAATCCTTTTTTCAAACCACACAAAATTGAAATATTTATCCTCCAACTATGTGGTTGGAGGAGTTGCTTTACAGGAAGAAACTTCTCCAACTTCCACAATTGGTTGGAAAATAAACAAATCATTCCCATAAGCACTTAACAAAGTTTTAATAAATTTAATTAAAAATAACTTCAAAAGGAATCATAAAAAGAACACTCAACAAATAACTTTCAATAAAACCACATAGCACACATGGAAACCGACTAGCCTAACTTCTAGGAGGTCTTGAGTTCAACTCCCTCATAGATAGCTAGTTTAACTACAAAGAGCATTTATTTTTATTATTACTATTATTGATATTATTTTCACTTTTTTATTTAATACACTTCATTAAATTCACTTTAAATAACATACGACTAAAACAATCAATAAATTCATAAAAATATTATTATTGATATAAACAGTATATGCATGTGCACCCACATATACACATACCTATTTAACATACAATCAATGTAACACATATAAAATAAATATATATATACATATACTTACAAGGATAAATCTAACTCACATCATAAATCACAGAACAACGTCAAATCATAAATCACAAGACCACATCACATAGTGCATTCAGATCCCCCAACTAGGGTAACCTCCTAAATGGAAATCTAAGTCCATGGTAACCTTGAGAGTAATCTTGGTAATATCTCCACACAACAACAATTTGAGAATTTTGAAGGCACGCTCAGACCTGTGTAGCCAGGTGAAGTCGATGTCTGGTATCTTCATCCTGCAACACCAACCAACATTCATACATACATACATACATACATACATACATACATACATACATACATACATACATACATACATACATATATATATATATATATATATATATATATATATATATATATATATATATATATATATATATATACACACACACACATATACATATACATATACATAGACATAGATATAGATATACATAGATATAGATATAGATATATACATATATACATATAGATATATACATATAGATATATATACATATACATATATATGTACATATACATATATATGTAGATATACATATATATATGTGTATACATATACATACATACATACATATATATATATATATATATATATATATATATATATATATATATATATATATATATATATATATATATATATATATATATATATATATATATATATATATATATATATATATATATATATATATTTGTGTGTGTGTGTGTGTGTGTGTATAACCAGACAGTGACAAACAAGGATGGAGAGTGGAACATCGTGTACACCTCCTATAGGAGTAACTACGACTGCCTCCCCTTATCCTGCACTCACATCAGACAATGACATCAACAAAGCATGATTGGATTAGTGTGGTTAGTACTAGAATAATCCCTTTTCCATATTGTATAACAAGAATTGCTTCATAACATAATAATTTAAATATAAGTTATCTATTAACTTTCACAAATCCATTTAACCATCAGGCATGTACTCAAAATGTCTCATTATCAAAACAAGATAAACAAATCATATAACCCTAAATGCATTAATCATGTCTAATCCCAAGTAACGTTATTAGAGAAGGTAACACATCTAACCCTTAACTAATTATAATTAATTAACCTAAGGTAGACATAAATAATAATAATGAGCATTTCACATAAAAGCATATAAGTCTATCAGGTGATCCTTTCAGCATTAAGGTCCTAAACTATTGCTGACACACAAGAAGATGTATAGGAACATACCTATGCAATTATTATTATTTCCCATATTAAAATATGACATTAAGGTGAGTTGGAAGAGGTTCAATTTTAAAAACCATTTCAAGAAGGACCATTCTCACATATAGCTCTTCCTAATTTCTAGAGAGCATAACCAAGACTTGATAGGGTTGGAGGGGCATTACACAATCCTAAACTTCTAGTTAACCTTAGTTGTAGCTATTTTATTTTTCTTTTTAGTTGTAATTTCATTGAGACTCTATACTCCCATTAGGTTTCTCAACTATAAAAATAAAGATCTAGTGGTCAAATTAAGACTCATTATCATCCATCTCCATTTCTCAAGTTGTAGCTCGTATTTCAAGTGTTAACTTAATCATTGAAAGAGTGAATACAAAGTCAAATTCAAACTATATACCTCTTTTCTTTTGTTCTTTGTGCATGGTATTCATTGAAGGGGCAATACGATACCTTGTGCATTCATATTGGGGGGGTTTAAAATGGGAAAAAAAGTCTTCAATATATTGCCTAAATAGGGGGAGGGAGTTTTCTAGGAAGGGGAGTGCAGGGGTAATATTTTTTGAAAATAGGGAGAGGGAGTTTTCTAGGAAGCGGAGTGCAGGGGTAATATTTTTTGAAAATAGGGGCATTCTTTAGTATACCACAAATGCATGTGCTATGATTGAGGTTCAGTAAGTGAAGCCCCCATGGTTCTTTACCGAGGTGTATCTCCTCAAAGGTTGAAGTGGTGGTTGTTCTTTCAAACTCTTTGAGGAAAATATATACTAGGTTTTTCATCAAATCCATCCTGAACTTCTAATTAGCCTTAGCTGCACCTATCTTAGTCTTTAGTTATAAATGTATTGAGACTGTATACTCCCTTTAGGTTGCTCAACTATAAAAGAGGTCTAATGGTAAAATTTTAAGACTCATTATCATCCATCTCCATTGCTCAAGTTGTAGCTCATGGCTTAATTTAACTAATTAGGGAAAAAATGCATATAAAATTAAATGAACTTTATAGCTCTCTACGTTTTCTTTATCTAATGGATTCCCTTGAAGGTGGAGGTGGAGGTTATTATTTCAATATGTTTTAGGAATCTATTCTAGGTTTTTAATAAAATCTATCCTAAAATTCTTGTTCAACCTTAAGTGTGGCTATCTTAGTTTTTAGTTGAAATTCCATTGAGACTTTGTACTCCCATCAAGTTCCACAACTATAAAATAAGATCTAATCTCTCTAGAGATGGCATTTTAATTATATGGTGTCTTTCCAACCATAAGATCTTGTAGCTCTTATAAAAGTGACAAACTCTTAAATTACCATTAGCCAAAATCTCATTGTCATATGTTAGTTTTATAAAATGTTAAGATGCTAAGAAAAATCCTTCTAGAAAGCAATTCTAAAGGATATATTTGTCATTGACATAAAAAAAGATACTATACTCAGTTCAAAACCCTTCAATTACCATTAGCCATAATGTCATTGTTATATTTAAATTTTATATAAAAGTGAAATCTAAAGAAAAAGTCTTATGACAAAGTGATTGCATAGAATATTTTTATCAATGCCAAAATCAGATTTAAACATGAGATTTCCAATTGTTAACTAAAGTATAAACATAATACTCAAACCAAAATGTTTTGGAAGCTCTTATACGTAATTTATGTAATGAAACAATATTTGCAATCATAGGTGAAATCATAAACATGATACTCCAAAATATTGTGGCCTTCAGCATACATTATGTCATGGAAAATTACTACCTAATAGTTCTATCTTGCAACCTAAAAAATAATACTCCAAATTAGTTTTGGAAACTCTCGTACATATATTTGGTGTTTTAGAATCATTTTTCCAAATTATACCTATAATATCATCTGAGTCCTAGTTTTTGTTATACATATATTTTCTATCATAGAATGCCATTATCAATTATAACAAAACTATCACCTAATAGCTCTGTCTTACAACATTGAAGTGTGACATTTCAAAATAAAAATAACAAACTTATCACCTAATAGCTCTACCTTACAACATAGAAGTGTTATATTTCAAAATAAAAATAACAAAACTATGGCAGAGTGCTGGCGATATTCTTCTAAGAAGATATTTTTTATTCAATTTCTTTCATCTATCAAAGTAACAAATAATGATGGAAGAGGTTACTTGAAGATATACAAAACTGAGAGAACCAAAGATTGGGACAAATTGAAAGAACTCACTAGACACTGCCAATTAGATTAGAATGTGCCGATTGCAACTTGTAAGACTGATAACTCAGAAATGAGATATATGTTTTCTTTCATCAAAGAGCTGTTGATTAAGCTAAGCAACTATATGCGAGTTCATAAAATAACAAAACCTGTCAAAAAAAAACAAAAGATAAAGATAGCAGAGATTACAGTTTAGATCAAATTCAATCGCTGATTAGAAACAAGTGCTGCTGCTGAGAATAAAGTTTTCTTTCAGACCTATGATTTTGTCTTTACTGTTATACATCTGATGTAAAACTTGTAGTTTTCCAGCCAACTCTGATATTTTTATTTTAATAATATACGATAAACTTCAAACATAAAACTTATTGATTGCAAAATATATACCCTATGCACCAATAAATTCTCAGCACATATAGCTTTTTAATCACTTGAGATCTACCGTAGCTTATGAGGATCTATTGAGGTGTCCGTACACAATAAAGCTTAGAAACAATTAAAGATCGAGAGGAGTAGCACATATAGCATAACCCTCGAGCCCCGATGGTCTGTCAATGCGAGTCAAGTTGAATGTTCCTCCTGTCTCGCTTGGAGGTTCCAGCATAAAAAAGCCTTCACCTCTAATGGAGTCCCAATTGCCCACAAAGATTGTATTCTTAATCGCTACAGCAAAGTTAGTGACTCGACCCCAATCCTCTGTTGCAAAAGTCCCAACAACGTTTACCTTATCTTGGCTATACTCACATTCAATCAATCTCCTGTCATGAGACAAGCAATAAAGGCGTCCAAATGCACTTACTAAATGCCCCCAATAGAATCTATTCTCCATACTTTTCCAGGTTTTTGTGTAGGAATCAAAAACGTGAAGGCTGCGAAAAGATCCTATTACATAAAACTTGCCGTCTGCAAAAGCGCCATGAACATACTTCATAAAATCCATATTGGTGTAAACGTCGGGAAGAATATCCCACTTGTCCTCCTCCACATTGTAAACTAAACAACGAAGGAAGGGATTCGAATAAGCGATGAATAAGCGTCCAGCCACATAAATCATTCCCTGCTGCTCATCCACTGCCGATGCAAAGGCATTCAGCCGTATTGGCATTTTTGCACCCTCTCGCCATTTCAAACTAACAAAATCGTACAACCACACACAATTCTTGTTAGAGTCGGTAAACAGATGCGTGATCAAAACCAGTTTTTGTTTCACGAAATGGCAGCGAATGAAGCTATTAACTTGTGTGGAAATAGGCGGTAGACTTTTGTACGACTTCTTCTCCACGTCATATATCACTACTCTGTTGCAGCAACTCTGGAGCATACAAATCCGTTGCTCTGAAAACTTCAATCTTTTTCTTTCTTGATAAAAGTGGGGGCTCTTCAATGCGGCATTCCAGCTTTTGCAGACACACCTGAGATTGTGATGAGAGTTCAACTCCACCCTCACCAGACATTGCCACCCAAGCTCATCTGGAAGACAAGGAAACAGAGAGCCCATTGCAATTACAGCAAGCTGTATGTCAGTCTAAATTTGCAATTTTTAGACTTTATAGCGGAGAATGGTAAATTTTAAATTGCAGGAATTATAGGCGCAGAATGGTGAATCTTAGATTGTATATCGTATGTTCTTTAATGCCCATTTGACCTCTATTTATAAGCACATATCTCTCTTTTTTTTTCTTTTTTAATTGGGCCGACACGGGTTATTAATTTTTCCCCTTTTTTTTTTCTTTTTTAATTGGGCCGACAAAGGAGTTTTTTAAATTCTATTTTTAAAATTTTCATACATTTAAATAGTGTTTTGATTTTATTTTTATCGTTTATTTTTTTTAAATCATTATTTTTTATTTTTTATTTTAAAAGATATTTATTTTATTAGTACGTAGATATTTGATTTTTGCTATTAACAAGTTATTACTAAATTTTAGGAATTTAATTTTATTACTCTTTTTTGGAAAAAAAATTTATTTAAAAAATATGTTATTAAAAATATTTTACATAATTTTAAAAATATTTAAGTAAGTAATTGTAACATTTTAATTTAAAATATATTTGATATGTGAAGTATATTATTTTTATTAGGTTAAAAATAGAATTATTTAGAAGAATATTTATTTTAAATTTAAATTATTTTAACTATTTTTTATTAAAGACTGTTAAATTATAAAAATTACATTTATAATATATAATTATATTAGGAACACAACACATTTAAAAATATATAATATATAATATATAATTATTCGATTAAAAATAAACTAGCTTATATATATATATATATATATATATATATATAAAATAAGCCGAGAGATATCCTTCGAAAAAAAATTATCAAAATAGGCGCCTCTAGAAGGATATCTCTCGACTTATTATATATATATATATATAAAGTATATATAAGCTAGTAGCATTGCGATGCGTAATGAAAGATATTATTATTATTATAGTTAATCTATAATAGTAAATTATATAGTGAGAAAATAAATGGATTATATTAGCAGTTGTCACACATAAAATGACAATTATTATTATTATTTATTATAGTTAATCTACAATAGTAAATTATATAATGAGAAAATAAAGGGATTATATCTAGACATAGATTAACACATTAAATTAATTAATTTGATTAGGGTTAGCATTTAGCGTTAGCGTTAGGGTTAGAGTCTAGTTTATATTTATTATTATGATTAGGGTTAGGGCTTAGTTTTAAGGTTGGGTTTATTAGGATTTGGTTTAGATTTATATGATTATGGTTAGGGTTAATATTAGGGTTAAAGGGTTTAGTGTTATAAGTTGAATAAATTAATATAATTAGGATTAGGTTAGCATTTATATCATGGTTAGGGGTTGAATTTTGTGTTATGCTTAGGATTATGTTTAGGGTTTGAATTTTGTGTTATGCTTAGGGTTTAAATTAAAGTTAGGGTTAGGGTAGCGATTAAGTTTAAAATTATGATTAGGGTGACAGAATGGTTGGGACTGGAATTATTATTATGATTAAAATGATATAATAATAGTTATGTTAGGTTTAAGTTCAAGATTAGGATTTGCATTAATGTATCATGGCTATGGTTTAATGTGTCATTTAGTGTTACAATTTATATCATGTTTAGGGTTAGCATTAGGGTTAGAGTTTGGTATAAATTTATTATATTAATTAGGTTAGGGTTTAGTGTTAAGGTTGGGTTTATGGTAGTAGAACTATGATTATTTTTCAATTGAATATTTTTATAAAAGTTGAAAGACATTATTATTTTTATTATAGTTAATCTACAATAGTAAATTATAATTATTAAATATATAATATTTATATGATATATTATATATTCACTTGAAAAATATGATTATTAAATTAGCGTTGTATTAGGATTTAGGCTTAGGATAATGATTAGGTTATTTGATTAGGGTTAGGATTATAGCTATGATAAACATGTACATCATGGTTAGTATTATGGTTATTAGGGTTAAAATTCAAGGTTATAATCAAGATTATGGTTTAGGGTTTAGAATAATATTATCATTCATGTAAGGTTTTACATCATGGTTAGTATTATGCTTAGGGTTATATTTTTTGTTAGGGTTAGTGTTAGTATTATAGTTTTAGTTAAGGTTAGATTTATGCTTTTGCTAAGGAATATAGTTAGGGTTAGGGTTTAATGTGTGGATTAAGGTTAGGATTAGGGTTTAGGGTTAGGATTATGGTTAAGGTAAGCTTTTATATTATGGCTACTATTATGGTCGGGGTTAGGATTTTGATTTGGATTATAATTAGGGTGAGGTTTTACATCACGGTTAGTATTATGGTTATTAAGGTTAGGAATTACATTTAATTTTTAATAATTATTAGTATTATACTTAAAATTATAGTTTTAATCATGGTTAGGGTTTATTTTTTATTAGGATGATGTTTTAGGGTTTAGGATTAGGATAGGGGTTTAGGGTTAGGATCAGATTTTAACGTTCATGATTAGGATTATGGTCAGGTTTAGGATTTTATATCATGCTTATAATTATGGTTAGAGCTAGTATCTTGATGAGTGTTAGGGTTTAGGGTTACAATTAGGAATTTTTTTAGGTTTATACTAGGGTTAGGATAATGGCTAGGGTTAGAATTTTAAATTAGGGGTCAAGCCTAGGGTTTATGGTTAGGATTGTTGTTAGAGTAAGGATTTATTTCATGGTTAGTATTATATTTAGGATTAGTATTTTCATTAGGATTAAATTTTTTGTTATGGTTAGGATCAATATTAGTGTTAAGATTATGGTTAGAGTAAGGGTTTGTACATCATGGTTATAATTATGGTTATTAGAGTTAGGGTTAGGATTGAGGGTTAGGGTTAGGATTAGGATTTGTGTTAAGTCTAGGTTAAGAGGCATAGTTTGGATTATGTATAGGGTTAGGGTTTAAATTAGGTCTAGAGATAAATGAGAATTAGGGTTAGATGTAAAATTAGTATTATAGTTGGGGTTAGCATTATATCCAATACCTAATTACATCCTAACTTCTATTAAACTATATCTTTGACCCTTATTGAACTATACCCTTAATTTAACATTAATCCTAACTAAATCATAACGGCTAAATAAATTGTAAAACTTACGGTATTTTCAATCTAAAATTATTTTAATTGTAACCAAAATAAAATATTTCTCTTCTAACTATTATTGAATCCCATTAAATATTTATTTATTTAACATATTGGAAATACATTTCTATTTTTTTATTTTTGCTAATCCAACTTATCTTATACCCTATAAAAGTTTATTTCCCTGTATTAAAATTTAGATCTATTTTTTTATTGTGTATGCTTCCTCAAGCCCTAATTAAGGAGTTGATCTACCCTTTATTGGTGGTTCATCATTACTCTCTTGACAATGAGATTGGACATTTTTAAAAATATTTATAGACCACAATGATTGAATGATATCAATACATATACTATCAACTTTGATGTGTTATTTAATCTCTCTTATTCAATTATTTCTTTCATGATGATCTAATGACTTTGTAGATTTTAGGATTAGGATTTGTGTTAAGTCTAGGTTAAGAGGTATAGTTTGGATTATGTGTAGGGTTAGGGTTTAAATTAGGTCTAGAGATAAATGAGGATTAGGGTTAGATGTAAAATTAATATTGTAGGTGGGGTTAGCATTAAATCCTAGACCTAATTACACCCTAACTCTTATTAAACTATATATTTGACCCTTATTGAACTATACCCTTAATTATATCCTTACCTTAATTTAACATTAATCCTAAATAAATCATAACCTCTAAATAAATTGTAACACTTATGTTATTTTCATTCTAAAATTATTTTAATTGTAACCTAAATAAAATATTTCTCTTGTAACTATTATTGAATCCCATTAAATATTTATTTACTTTAACATATTTGAAATACATTTCTATTTTTATTTTTATTTTATACCCTATAAAAGCTACCCTTTAGTGGTGGTTCATCATTATTCAAGCTTGACAATGAGATTGGATATTTTTTAAAATATTTATAGACCACAATGATTGAATGTATCAATACATATACTATCAACTTTGATGTGTTATTTAATCTCTCTTATTCAATTATTTCTTTCATGATGCTCTAATGACTTTGTACATCTTAAAAATTTATGCTTGTAGTGGAAAAAACATGTATTGCATATTTTGAGGCATTGTTTTTTCTTTTGTCTATAACTTTTAGTTATTTCATTTAATGTTGAATTGTAGAGAATTGCATATTTCTATAATTAAAATTTAGAAATATAAAATAATTATTTCAATATAGAAACATAATAAGTCTTTATTTAATTTACTTGAAACATAGGAAAACTTCAAAATGTTGATTAATTTTTTAATATGAAAAATCTCATATAGTTGATAGGAAAAATACAAATTTCATATTTTTTATATAAGGAGAATGTAAAATAGAAGAAAGGTGAAAATTTAATTTTAAGAATTCATATGGAAATAAGTGTATTCAAAACTAAAAATTTATTACCATTTTCAATAATTTAAAATATCTAAATTTTAGTAAGTTCCTAAAATTAAATTTATTGTCATTGTGATCAATTCAAGATACTTAAATTTTAGTTCTATTTATTTTGATATACTTTTAATATATATTTAGTAAAATTTATTAAAATGGCGATTATAGCAACATTCTAATTTTAAATGTACTATTTTGAATTTTCCATTTTTTAAAAGGGATTTGCCATTATCTTTTAAGATGAGCATATAATTTTTTTAGAACAAATTCGTCCCAAAATGATCTTGGTTAAGATTTATGATTAAGATTTTTTTAAACGTATCTATAGTTTGAAAAATATAAGTAAAATAAACACAGAGTTATCATTGCTTGCACACCTTTGACAATCATATATTTGGGCTGAAATTAGACCAGATATTGTCCTCACAATCAATATTACTAAATATTCTCACAAATATGACACCTCTTGCCATTTTTTATTGACTGAAAATGGTACAGAGTTTGTGTGCTTAGCATGGCTTTAAATAAGAGGATTTGTCCATCGTAATTATAATCTCACCTTTTTATAATTATAATCTCACCTTTTTGTTTGAATGAGCATTCATATAATAACCATTCCTACCGATGTTGTTTGTGGAAGGTCAATAGAAAATATGTTGAATTCAACAATAAAATGTTGAAATTCATCAATGTGCATATCCGACTGAGTCACCCAGGCTATTCAAAAAAAAATCACCATTTCAGGCGTCAGGTGATCCAAATGTCACGATATCATATTGTACAAGACAAACTGCACAGGCTAGAAATTATTTTAGAAGAATTGATTAGACCATTCAAAGGAAGAAAGATGCGATGACACATTTTAAGCGAAGAATGTCTGATTTTAAATAGGTTTCCCGGGATAAATATTTGTGGTATGCAGCGGATTAACAATTGAATTTAGCTGAACGATTGGGAAAATAACAATGTAAATGTTTATTTACTCATTTAGAGAAGAAATTTATTTCTTAATATAGAATCTTTTGAGATGTAGTATGAAAAATATGTAAAGACAAAGCGAGCCATATTTGTCCTGTGCACCAGGAGCGCAAAAATGGACACATTAGTGCATGATCAAGAGGAATATCTATAGGGGAAAGGAATTTTACCTAAATATGCTTTGTTCAGACCTGCTTCTTTTGAAAAAATTGCTATTTTCTTCTTTCTCTAGCAAAGACATGACAAACGTTACAATATTCCTGAATCAAAATAAATTAATACAGATAAATTTAAACAAAATATTAGTAAAAAAGCTTTCAGAATACAATGCAGAAGCATTATACGAGAAGTCACCT
The DNA here is from genome assembly GCA_027943335.1 of Chamaecyparis obtusa. Taxonomy (NCBI): domain Eukaryota; kingdom Viridiplantae; phylum Streptophyta; class Pinopsida; order Cupressales; family Cupressaceae; genus Chamaecyparis; species Chamaecyparis obtusa. Next base: position 272,861 of record BSBK01007974.1, on the reverse strand, counting down.
TTTATAGATTTGCGCAACATTGAAGGACATCTCCTAAACACAGGTTTTGAAAAGATTTTCTTAGGCATGTGTTGATTGTAAATCAAATAAAAAGTTAATTTCAACGAGTATACTTTCCCAACAGAATTCGTTTTCCGATATATTGAATAAAATTCATTTGCTACCTAATATAAAAAAAACCAACATCTTTTCAAAATCGTATATACATTTTCTTAACAAATAAGATTGACATCCATTATTACTTGAACTATGATACGGCCCCAAAAAAACTAATAATTGCTTCTATTATTTCATCTAAAAAAACCAAATTCGAAGCCCTTTGAAACACTAGCAGAAAAAAAAATAGTACTAATAAAAAAATTAAAATCAAAGCTATCAAAGCTTCTTTTCATTGCTCTAAAACCTTGAAACTTACAGAATCTGACTCCGATCGGACTTGGCGGCAGAATTAATTATGAGATTTACAGTCAGAGAACAAGACTGCAATGGCGGGTGAAGTCGTATGACTCCAGTGTTTGTATTTCAGATCCTAAATTAATGAATGCATTCAATCAGCTCTTCATTACTTCATGAGTTCAGGCGATATTTAATGAAAATTAGGGAGTGAAAGTGGGGACGCGTTCAAACTCATTGTTTTGATATGAAACCTCTACAATAAATGGGTGTAAGCGGCAACTCAATGCAAAGCTGACATTAATGAAATGTCTACAATATGAACCTCTGCAATATGAAACGTTTGCAATATGATACCAAAATAAGTTGGCATCCAAACGTCTGTAATATGAAACATTTTAAAATTAATAGACATAAAATTTAAAATAACTTAAATTCATTATGCCGAGGAACTGCTAAAAAGTAGTAATCTACTTGGAGAAATACAAGGAAGAGCCAAGGGGGATACGCGTAGAAATACCACAAACCACAAATAGCTCCCTCAATAAAAGAAAATGTACTTACCAACGCAGGCTGGATGAAGAAACACAGGCTGCAGGATGAAGAATAGAAATGCACAAAAATGATGAGGAGAAAATGAAAGTAGAACAGCTATTATATAATATTAGTAGATGGAAGCCAAACCGATCTAACAGTAACTGTTAGCCGCTTCATATTTTTAAGCGGTACTCTACATATTTATTATTTCTTCTTTTATTGCATAGTTGTTAACGTTACTGTATGTGCACTGATTGGACGCTGGGCAAAAGTAACAAGTCTGTAACAAATGTATTCTCCTCTGATTGTAACCACCATTACAAACTCATTCTCCCTTGCCAATATAGCAATTGCTAGTAATTGTCATAGAAATGGGCCACGTTGTTCATTATATAGCCTTTGGTATTCCAATCTGCTAATTAACCATTGTGCCAACTCATTAGTTTGACAACTCACCATAAAACACTCAAACAAACGTCAAATTTTTTTTAAATGCTTAAATGTTTACATTGATGAATGATGCCACTGTAGGAAGCCTCTCAGTTTAAAGAAAAATTTAATAATTATTTTATTTATATAATTAGCTTGGTGCAAAGAATAATATAATATAATAATGAATGATGGACAACTAGAAAGACATGTATTCCTTTGTAAAGAACAACACATTACGCTTACAACAAACATATGCATAGAGGCAAGGACTTGTCAATGGAGCTCTAGGTAACATTATTGACATTGTTTATGGGTCAGATTGTAAGCCACTAGATGTCCCCATGTATGTTGTCGCACATTGTAGAAAGGCATAGATACTATTGCAATGCGTTTTAGTTTTTATCACTTAACTAGTTATTAAAAAAAAATGTGAACCAATTATAAGGTATTTTTTTATTTTTCAAATTTATTTACTTATTCTAAAGTCTTCATGCATATTATTTAAGTTTCTAAATTATAATTTTTTTACAAAAACAATTTAGGAAATTTTTTACGATTTTTACTAAATTTTAGGATTTCAATTTTATTATTCTTGAGTATTGCTTTATTTTAAGAGATTTTTTGAATTAAAAAATGTGTTATTAAAAATATTTGAGAAATTTTTTGAGGAATATAGAGAGTATTATGTAAATGTAACATATTAATTTTAAATGCATTTAATATAAAAGGTATATTATCTTAACTAGGTTAAAATATAATTATTTTAAATTAAAATTATTTTAAATTATTTAATTATAGATTATTAAATTATAGAAATTACATTTATAATGTAAATTTTATTTTAATTTTTCCAAATTATGATTATAAAGATATATTTTTTATTATATCTAAAAATATATATTTATTTAAAATGTGTTTACCTAATTTAAAGTAAGATTTAAATTGGTTGAATTAAAAATATAAGAAACATTTAATAATTATTTTATTTTTTATGTTTACATAAAATATACATAATATAACTTTAACTCAAAGTGTGTATTATTTTTAAGATTTTATATTTTATTCTATAACTAATATTGTTTTATTTATTATTTCTATTATACTATTTATGGCAAGTACTTTGTTTAATGTTATGAGATTTTTTATAAGTTCTAATATAATAAAAATTGTCATATTTTTAAATCAATATGTAAATATCAAAATTATATTTATTTTTTTAATAGTTAGTAGTCCAACATAATATATCGTATATACATCTTATAAGCATAATTTAGAAAAACATATCTTTTGTCATCTATGTCTATCTCTGTTACATGGTGAAGGTTCCTTCATCAACTAACATTACCACTATTTTATTATTGGCAATTTAACCCTCGAAAAGGTGCAATGGTTATGTTGATAGGAAGATATACTTGGGTAATTTATATTTTAATAATAAAATTGATATCCAAATTACACAACCAACAACATCCTAGCCAACATCTTAACTTCAACACCCATAAAAACACTAGATAGACTTTTTTTAAAACAATTTCTCTGTGAAAATCTATTTAAAGAGAAAAAGATTGGAAAAACATATAATATTATGGCCATAATAAATAGGAAATGATTCACAAGACTAAAAATTAAGAAAGTTAAACTTATTAAGTCCTCTATCTAAAGTTAAATTGATTAAGTCCAATATCCCTTAATCTAAATGAGCTTGATCTTGGAGTAAGCTCAATCACTAAACACATTTGAGTGAAAATGATTTTATCTTGATGTAAGAAGTCTCTAGAAATTCAAGTACATCATCTACATGAGTATCACCTAAATGCAATGAGTATCGAGTGAACCATCATAGTCATGAAAAATAAATTTGTGTGAACTACTACTAATAAAAAATAAAATCAATAAATTTAATTCTCAAAGCTATCATATTTCCACAATCCATATGTATGCAATAATAGTTTTTGAATTCGATTGTAGAAATTATTTTTTATCATCAACGTTTCAGATCACACTACATGATCCATCATCAAGATGCAAGAGAGCATAAGGGGAAGAAATATATAACTTTAACTTCATAGTCAACTTTTAACGTTATAATATAATTTGATACATTAAACAAATACCTATATAGGCATCACCTAGATGCAGTGAGTATTAAGTGGACTATTCATACTTACAAAAATTGAATCTGTGCGAACCACTACTAACCAAATGCAAAATTAATAAATTTAACTCAAACTCAAAGTTCAATATAAAAGAAACAATGTAACTTGATACATACAATCAAATATCTATACAATAAAATATATTAAATTTCCATGTTCATGATAGACTACAACTCATTGAAAACTTAAGGGAGAGATTGAAAGACTTCAAAAGATAGTGATTGATGATCACTGAGCTACTAAGGCATATGTGGTACATTAAATCAGTTAATGTATTGTCATTGATGTCAATTAGTTTTGACTGTACTTATCACAATGGTTACAAACATCTGAAGAAGGAAATAATGATGAAGGAATGAGATATCTACATGAAGATGAGATGGATGAGAAAGATATGGATATGGTATTCATTGGGTAACTTATTGAGGAGTCTATGATGTTATGTTAAGTGATTTGATTGTATTACACAATTCTATTATGGTTTGAAGATTAAAAAAAATGTACAAGTTTATGTAGTCGGTAAATATTAGTGTTAGGATTATGGTTAGAGTAAGGGTTTGTACATCATGGTTAGAATTATTGTTATTAGAGTTAGGGTTAGGATTGAGGGTTAGGGTTAGGGTTAGGATTAGGATTTGTGTTAAGTCTAGGTTAAGAGGCATAGTTTGGATTATGTATAGGGTTAGGGTTTAAATTAGGTCTAGAGATAAATGAGGATTAGGGTTAGATGTAAAATTAGTATTATAGTTGGGGTTAGCATTATATCCAATACCTAATTACATCCTAACTCCTATTAAACTATATCTTTGACCCTTATTGAACTATAGCCTTAATTTAACATTAATCCTAACTAAATCATAATGGCTAAATAAATCGTAACACTTACATTATTTTCAATCTAAAATTATTTTAATTGTAACCAAAATAAAATATTTCTCTTCTAACTATTATTGAATCCCATTAAATATTTATTTATTTAACATATCTATAGTTTGAAAAATATAAATAAAATAAACTCAGAGTTATCATTGCTTGCACACCTTTGACAATCATATATTTGGGCTGAAATTAGACCAGATATTGTCCTCACAATCAATATTACTAAATATTCTCACAAATATGACACCTCTTGCCATTTTTTATTGACTGAAAATGGTACAGAGTTTGTGTGCTTAGCATGGCTTTAAATAAGAGGATTTGTCCATCGTAATTATAATCTCACCTTTTTATAATTATAATCTCACCTTTTTGTTTGTGGAAGGTCAATAGAAAATATGTTGAATTCAACAATAAAATGTTGAAATTCATCAATGTGCATATCCGACTGAGTCACCCAGGCTATTCAAAAACAAATCACCATTTCAGGCGTCAGGTGATCCAAATGTCACGATATCATATTGTACAAGACAAACTGCACAGGCTAGAAATTATTTTAGAAGAATTGATTAGACCATTCAAAGGAAGAAAGATGCGATGACACATTTTAAGCGAAGTTATTGTGCACTAAGAATGTCTGATTTTAAATAGGTTTCCCGGGATAAATATTTGTGGTATGCACGCCTCTATCACTACTCTTTGCCTCCTCAATGAGAAGGCTACGGAGGATACAGAAACTGTCAAAAGCAACCGTGAGCTCTTCAGTTTCCTCAATGAGGAGTGGGTCGATATTCTGTTGTCGAAGTGCTTATGGACTGGAAAATAACATGTTGGGATCCTGTGAGAAGGAGGTTGGAGAGTGCTATTGGTTCCTTGCCTCCTTTTTTGTTTTACTGTGTTTTTATTTCCGTATGCTTTATACTCTGGTTTGGGTTTTTAGCCCTGCATGGCACATAGCTTTGTTAAAACTGAACTTTATCAATACTCTCGTTACGTGGTGGTGTTTGTTTTCCTGTTTCTTTATTTTTTATCAAGGTAGACTTTTATGCTTCGTGTTGCATGATGCACTCTTTAGTGATTAACTATCTGTTAATTCCTTAAATTTGTCTTTTGTACTGTTGGGTCAGCACCTTTTTTTTGTTGTTGCTTTAATCAAAAACATCTTGATATTCTTATCACTTTATATGTAGACAATATGATTGATTTTTAATAGTAGTAAATAGATAACTGTGAAATCTAAAATCTTAACCTTCACTCTAATTTTACATGAAAAATTTAAATGTTAAAATCATGATATGCTACCTTAAACATCCTATTTTGTGCCGGGAATGGTTGCGACCTATGAATTGTACATAACGATAAATCAAATTTATTCAAAGAAGATTATAAACAATTTTTTCATCATATATTTAAACAACAGGTTAGAGCGTGTGGCTGTTAACCACAAGGTCGGAGGTTCAAGCCCTCCCTCTAGCGCAGGCTTAGTACATTGTGATCACAGGGTTAATGTTACTGTTGATTGGATTTTTTTTATTCATTGATCTAACACTGTAAAAGTTGGAAAATCACTTTTCTGGTCAGCTTCTGTTATCTAAGAATTACTTCTTCTGGGAAAATTGAGCGGCTGATAAAAGAAAATTAGCTGGACAATGGTTAGCTTGAGACGAGGGAATTGAACTTGTACCTTTACAGAGCAAAAATAGATTTAACAGAAAAAGTGTCACCTGATGACAGCTATGGGATTTGAACCCATGCCCTTTCGGACCAGAGCCTAAATCTGGCGCCTTAGACCACTCGGCCAAACTGTTTTGCATTATTCTCTGTTAATTGCTTCTATAAATCACTTGTATCTTTCTTTCAAGAATTGTTTTGGACTGAAGATATTTTCCAAAACGAGATTTTTATCAAAATGCCATGAACATTTGGATCACCACAAACAAGGAATCTCGATGAAATCATGCCTCATAGACTTCCATAACAACACAATTTGAAATTATTTTTATTATAATATATGAAAGGAAATCTAGTCATATATCTTATTTTTACATTAGCTAAAAGTCTAAAAATTTAGTAAATAAATATTTGAAAAATATATATAAAAGAATAGATAAACATACTACTAAGATGATACAAGATATATTTTAGAAAGTTTTCAAGAGGGAAAAAAATAAACCTCCAAAATTATCAATCAGTTGTGTATTATCTCATGAGCAAATATCACAACATATCTATAGAGTTTTCATGCACACTTCCAAAGCATCAAGTTCTCTACATGAACTCCATATGAACAAGAAAATGAGAATCATGTAACCATACATCTCAATCCATTCTTCAAATTAACAATGTAAGCTTCTAGTTTGATTGTGTTAGAGTTTTTACCATCAACGTTTTGGATCACACTCTGTGATCCATCATCAAGATGAAAGAGAGTGTCAAAGATGGAAAAAAGTAAGTGATGCTAACACAATCTAACTCCAAACTAGCCAACCTTAAACAATTACTTGTATGTTTTCTTTCATACAAATATGTTTGCATAAAACTACTTAGTAGTGTTAAATATATGACTGATAGCATATGTTTACAAAACTATTTCCCTCCTTATTTACTTTTTGGCATTGAGTTTTTCAATAGTAATTATTTTTTTAATATTACACACAACACATAAAGTGGTTGTAGGAATGTCTTAACACATATGATGCATGCATCCTTAGATTTTTCAAATGTGCCACAAATAATATTAAATTACAATATAACATTATGTGAGGTGTACAACATAAGTCTTCCGATTAATATATAAGAATCAATTATATACTAGAAATTATCAAGCATTTGTTCTTAGTAAAAAGTTGTATATGTTTTTTAAATCCTCATAAGAACTTGTTTGAGCTATTCCTCTTTTGAGGACCCCAGTAAAATAAAATCGAGAACATAACGATACATTTTGCATATCATGATTTTAAATAGGTTGCATGCTTGTTTTAAACTAAGGCTCTAAAATATATGCCAAATCAATTACATTTTCTATTGAAGGATAGTGAAGCTAAGAAGTTCTTATTTAGATTTTATATACTCTTTTATGAAAGATAAGTTTGGTGGGACAATCATGCCATTCTCAATGATCAAGCATCAATAAAAAATACACTATCCTTTTTTAATTAAAAAATTAAAAAATAAGTTATAAATTATATGATTTGTTTAAACTTGTAATATATCTCTTTTATGTGAGCCCTATAGTTTTGATGGGCACGATTCAAAGCTCCCCATTTTGAGATTGGTGTAGTGGTTGAATTTACTAGCGAGATAAGATGTGTTGCATGTATTGATCTTGAATCATGCTACTAGGGATAATATACAAGAGCTACTTTTCTTTTTGGCATATAAGCACAGATGAGTTTGGTTATAAGATTGATTCAATGGTGAATGAACAGAGTTTTTTCTTTCTTTATCACGAAAAGAGATGCATGATGACAAGTGACTGAACTTAAAAAGCATCCTTTCATTCTATGCAATCTTGCATATAACTATATGTATTCATGCATGTTTTAGAATTGGTTGTGTGTGTGTGTGTGTGTGTGTTGAGCTACATATATATTATTTGAACTATGGATGTACATCTCCTTAGCCTCAAGATGTTTAATGCATTGTCTTGCCTCTAATAACAAGTTATGTCATGAGTACAACTAATCCCTTTCTAGACATGTTGTAACATTGACTCCCAAGCGAATTAGTTAGTTGTGGGATCATTTATCCGTACATGAAATTATAGTCAATTTATGTTGGACATATAAAGATATGATTAGGAAACATTATCCTAATTTTTATCCCACTCATTAAAGGACACACATGGGATATAAATTCCAAACCATTTCCCCTAATCTAGTCAAACCTGCTTATTAGTCTAATTTTTTCTTTATATTACCTACCTTTTATTTTAGTGTATAAGCAGTTGAGCTCTATCCCATGTTAAGCACAACAAACTCAACATTACTACTTTATTCGTACATGAAATTATAGTCAATTTATGTTGGACATATAAAGATATGATTAGGAAACATTATCCTAATTTTTATCCCACTCATTAAAGGACACACATGGGATATAAATACCAAACCCTTTCCCCTAATCTAGTCAAACCTATTTATTAGTCTAATTTTTTCTTTATATTACCTACCTTTTATTTTAGTGTATAAGCCATTGAGCTCTATCCCACGTTAAGCACAACAAACTCAACATTACTACTTTATTTTTCCTCCAATATTAATACTAGTAATTTAGTCTATATTTATCTTGGAATCAATAAGAGAATGCACCATGGAGGTGGTAAAAAATATTTATATTTATATTCTTTTTATTATTTAGAAAATGCTCAAGTGATAAAGTGTATTTTGTTCTCCAATAAAGAAGTGAGGTAAATCAATAGCTATGGAAGCAAGCTATTGCACCAAGTCAATAAAGGATGATTTTCTACCACTCGTAGGAAAGTATCTAAGAAAAGTTAATTAAAAATTGAGAAACTAACTACTTAAGTTTTCAACTCCTTGATCTTCCTACTTATATAATGTTCACAATAGCCTAGATAAACCTTTGGAATTGACTAAATACTTTAGATTAATGCTTGATGAAATAGATCCAAGTCATCTAAGAGAAATTATCAATAAAGAAATATAATTATATATAGGGATTTTGTTGCTGAAGGCACATCGACAAGGCTAAACACATTACTATGAACAAGAATAGAAGTCCTAAAAGACATATGCAAGATTGGATTAAATTGAACATTATTTTAATTTCAAAAATACAAAAGTCAATTTAAATAAGAGAATAATCAATTAACCCCTCGATAAGATTTATTTGTTAAGGTCATATGATTCTTCTCACCAATGTGACCCATGTGCTCATGCCACAACATAATATTCCCTTTTGGTAACTTTCTTTCTAAGTGGAGAACATGTGTGGGAACCCACATGACATCTCCCCTTGCTATAAGTTTCAATGTGTCTTTGTTGCAAATCCTCATGTAATTATTCCCTTTTTTGAAAGTGCTAATCCTATAGGTATAGATAGGAGAGGTACCCTACATTGTTACATTAAATATATATAGGTGAGGTAATAGTTCCAACACAAACTCCCTTTTTCAACACCATCAATACATGAACCATCTTGCATCGTTAATCTTAGTAATTGATAATAGGTTTCATGCGAAACCTAGAATATGTATGACTCTTGAAATATATGTTATCCTCTCAATAGAAAAAACACCTAACAATAATTAGAGGACTGTCACCAAGATAGCCATGTTTGCATGTTCGAAATTCTCATAGTTAAAAAACCAGTCAATGTTGGGTGTCATGTGAAAAGATGCACCAAATATACGAGAATCAATTACCCATGCACTCACATGCATGTGAGATAATAGACACGACTCCACCATTATGTATCAATGAACAATATGTATCAGATTCCACCATTATCTCAGTTACTTTTGTCATCGGGAAGGTTCAGCTAATTCTCCTCCCAGCAGCTCCAATGCTTGAGTTATCAGAAGTTGAATAGGAATGATTGGCCTACACTCAACAATACACAATCCATTTCCCATCGCCATGATTTGCTTTTGCGACCTAGATAATTGAATTTTGAGAGTGTCAGATCAAGCAATTTTAAAAAGGCATTTATAAAGATACGAAGAGGGGTAAGCGCTAGAGGGAGGGCTTGAACCTCCGACCTTGTGGTTAACAGCCACACGCTCTAACCAACTGAGCTACTCCAGCTGTTCTTTTTAATTGAATCGTCTAGTCAATTCGACTACTCCACAATTCATTGTTTTAAGTGTTTTATCTTCATTTAAAAATATATTATGGAGGGCTTGGTTTGAAAATATACGATTAATAAACTTTAAATGTTTTTTATATTGAATTTTAGTATAGTTTTTTTTTGGTATTGAAGAATATTTAAACTTAATATCATTTAGGTACTTACAACATGATTTTTATCATTAATCGTATATTTGGAGCGGTAGTGGGAGAAGATATAGGGAGAGTTCAAAATATTTTGTAGGAAATTGAAAAGGGTTGAATAGAATAGAGGGAGGGCAAGGTGTGTTTTAAATTATAGGAAAAGGTTAAAAATGACATATTGTTTTATGTATATGTATAGGAAAAGGTTAAAAATGACATATTGTTTTGTGTATATGTTTAGGAAAAGGTTAAAAATGACATTATATTTCTTCAATTTCTTGGTTGCAATTTTTGCTCTTACGGTATTTGAACAACTTGCATACCGAATGTCAAATCCATCTCCTCGACTCCACAAGCCCTAAGCAGCTCTGCCCCTATTGTTTCACCCACCTCTGAGACTTGAGATCTTAGTCAACATTTTACACTGCCTGAGAAGCCACAATTTAATGAAGAAATGACAAAGGTGTCTAGTCCTTCGTAGAGTCCTAGCAGAAACAGTTTGGGGAATGTTGACAAAAATAACGATTAGCCTCTTCTATTCCCGCTACAAGTTCTTACTTCCTTGCCATTTCTAATTTTAGCTTGGCTCCCCAACTTCTTACCATGACACATCCAGTCCTTCATAATTTTCATATGCACATCAACATATTTTCCTAAAGAAGCCCGCTTGCAAATTCCTTTCGACTGAGATAACTGATTATGTCTAGAGAAGAGGATAGTTATCTTCAGAAACCAAGCACTCTCTCTTGTTTATTCTTTCCTTGATTTCTTTCAAAGCATCTTCACCAACGACAACCCTTTCTAAGCACTGTGTTATGTAAACTCTTTGTTTTTCCGCCACACTTGCTCTCTCTGGATCTTGTGGGCCTTTGATACCGATTGTAAAAATTAATAGACAAATAGGGAACATACAACAAATATACAAGATTTAATGTGGCTCACCAATTTGCCTACGTCCACCAAAGAGAGGAGCATCAATTGTTGTTCAATCATTGCAACATGCATACATTTAGATTTTCCCTCACATATATACAATTCTTTAAAAGAAGACAAAGGAAAAAGAAGGGAAGATGAAATGAACAGTTGGACTTCACATCCAACACTTTATTGGTTGAACTCGGTTTCACTTTATAACCCTCGAGCTATATGGTTTTGTAGTATTCTTCTAAGACTTTTGTGGTGATATGATGATGATTGATTTTTGTTATAATGTCCTCCATGATAATATTGTCATCCTTATAAGTACAATATAGATATATGTTTTTATAAAATATTGTGATGATTATTGTGTTTAATATATCAATGCATGAATGAGCATATGTGTGGTACTAATCCTATGGATGCATCTATAGAATAAGTCAGAGTGTGTTGAGTTTCAATACTTGTCATTTGAAGAAGTCAAACATGGCAAGAAAGGAAGTGGTCAAAAAGGTCAGAAACATCAATCTAGTTGTCCCTTTCTTTGGAAAACCCCTTCAAAATAGTTGGGCAATCATTTACCCACATAAATGTTTCTCATGCCTAATTTTAGAGTAGATTTAGAAAAGGATTTGGTTCAACTAATGGTTGAATAGAGTGGTCTTCTTTCCACTCTTTGTTATTTCAAGTTTCCAACTTTCAATAAAGGAACTCTCCCTATATCTAAGGGATTGATGTGCTAGGTTAGTTAGGCTTTATTTTCTATAAAGTCCCCCACAATTTTTCTTAAAGATGGTTGTTCGAGCATCGTAAGTATTTTTTTTCATTTTCTGAGAAAAGAATAGTTTCATCATTTCTATGTTATCAATATGATGGAGTGGCATTATTTTGAATGATCTTTTGAGTACATAGTTCATAATCAAGAGTACTCACTTAAGGGGGGGCACTTGGTGAGGAAACTTGTCATTTGTTTTATGTAGTTTAAATTAGTTAGATATGTAATTCTCTATTTCTACTAAATCAGTGAAAAAAATGCTACCGTAGCTATAAAAAAGCATCTTTGTGACTGTTCTTGCTACCAAAGAAAAATAGAAAAGTTAGCTTGCTTAGTTGCAAAATTCTTGTTTTTACATAAAGTTCAAGTTAGATTTATCCATATGAAGTTATAGGTAAAAAATTTATGCATTTCCTTGTAGTATTTAGTTCCTAATTTCTTTGATTACAGTCTTATTAGTGTGGCTTCAAGAATCCTTAGTGCACATATTGTGCTTAACCATTTCAAGTATACATCCCTGGTCTAACAAGTAAATGAAACTGATAGTAGGATTTAGTAGCTACCAGTTAGGAAAACAAGTCTCTGTATTGAGGTGTCAAGCCCAACTATTTATCCATTTTCAAGAACCAACAATACCCATTTTAACACTATACAATATATGCAAAATGTCTAGGTTACGAATTGTGTTATTACAAAATGGAAATTTGAAGATGAAGCATATTATTGACTAGGGCCCTTTGCTATTGCATCTACATTCCTTTAAATTACATTTGTACCCTTATCTTTAGATATGATAGGGGTATTTATATTTAAAAAGAGGAAAATAATTCAATATACTAAAATACACCAAGCAACTGGATATAATGAATGATAAAGATACATCTGAATATTCATCAACTAGAGGAGGAAATAAGGCATGCCTTACCAGGTTTAAAAATTACTAAGAGTCCAAAATCAATTTCCTTCAAAGGAGAATGTTTCTTCTTGTTAGCAAATAAGAAGTTTTTTGGTTTCATATCCCTATGCATCACCCCATGCTTGTGGCATACATGTTACCAAAGGAAAGAGATTACACCTAGTAAGAATTAATGTACTGTAGACACTTACCTAAGAGATAAAAAATAGGAGGTTGGCATCACTGACTAATGTGCTAGGTCACATTCAACATGTCATTTCTTAATATGTGTTCTAGAATTGCATCATATTAGAAATAACACAAACATATGAAGTCAATTATAATGCATCTCTCAGCATGAATATAGATTGTCACATTGTCTTCATTTTCTTCATGAAATGTTAAATTTTACAAGTCCTAAGAATAAAAATTCTAAAAAGATACAAATTTCCATTCTACTTAAAATTTTGAACTCAAAATATAATGTAATGGAGCTCAGTTTCACTTCATCACATAAAGGTGAGAAATATCAACATGAAACATGTACACTACAATAGAGAAAAAATAGTTCCTGATGTTTGCTAATCAACTAGTTTTATCAAACATGTTCAAACTGAAACTTTGTCACTATTTCCATGAAAAAAATATTATTTTATAAAAGCCTCTCAACTATTTGTATCAACGAAAATCTTATAAAATTTTGAAAACAAATTAGATTAGTGCTAGGCTTTACAAAATGAGCTTTAAAACTTCCAAAAATGTAAAAACTTGTCATTCCAGCTTAAAATTTTACTTACTACACAATACATGAGTAAAACAAGAAATCCTTATAAATAGAAAATATAAGATGTGAACACAAGATTTCATGATTTCATTTTTGCAAAATAATGTAAAATGTGACTGCAAAGCTTCCAAACCACAAAGAAACCATCATTTTCTAGAAAATGATAGTGATGCAGGAGCATCTTCGGATCTAAGCAATCTTGCATCAACCAAAAATATGTTTAGTTTCTTGTTGACCAGTCATGTGTTCTCATTGTAGTTGATTTGTACTTGTTGTTTGAGTTGTGGTTTATATAGTATGCTTTTGACTTCATTATAAGCATTACCCTATGATCACACCTCATTTGGAGTCATCACACAAGATTTATTAAAGATTCTTTGCAAGACCATCTTGTTCTTCATTTTTAGGTCAATCTTGGTGTTCACCGATCAATTTTTTATCTTCCGATTGGAATTCCCAATTGTGATCATGCCAACACATTATTATGTTTGAGGCCTAATTTTATTTATGATTGCATCTTTTATTTATTTCATTGGAGGTTTTTCCTAGGGTTTTGGGAGCCGACCTAATTATTGTAATATGTTTTCTCTATTCTTTGGAAATATGGTATTTTTTGGGTCGTCTGATGATTGTATTGACTATATAAGCTTATGGACTTATTCCTAAGGGATAGGGTAGTTTTCATAAGATTATTCAATCGTAGTTTGGCTAGGTTTTTAAGGGATTTCTTATCATAATTAGGCATGTATGCTTGGCATGTAAGACTGCATGTTGCAAATCTCTTGTAACTAATTTTCTGAGAATAATTGAAGTCTGATCTTTCATTTCTTTTCTATCTTGGCTATTGTTTTCATTGTGTTTGTGTTGGCTAAAATGTTGGACTAATCTCTTGTAGATTTCTCCATGCTTGACTACGTCAAGTGGTATTAGAGTAAGGTTTTTGCAACCTAGGGTTTTCTTATAGGGCAGTAGTTGAAGAGGATCCAACCTACAACCTCAAGGGTTTTTAGAAATGGCCAGGAGAAAAGCTAGAGGTGGTGCAAGGAATGAAAATCTAGTGGTCTTGGACTTTTTAAGACAATTTTTTGCTAGATTGGAGGCAGTAGAGACTACTTAGAGAAGAGGGCATCATATAGAAGATGCAAGTGATGAAGGAGATAAACAAAATTAAGATCAAGAGGTGGAAGGAGAGAACAATGAGGCACATCCAGAGTTGAATCATGAAGAGGAGAGGTTCATTAGAGCCTTGAATAATGTTAATAAGAAACCCCATTTCAATCCACCTAATTATCATGGAAATCTAAATGTTGATGAATTAATAGATTGGATCACAAACATGGACAAGTACTTTGAGCTTGAAGGAACTAGTGAGGAGAAGAAAGTGAAATATCCCTACACTAAGTTCAAAGGACATGCATCCTTATGGTGGTGTTGGAAACTGAATTGAAACAATTTTTGTATTGTCATTGATGTCAAACCTTAATTGGTAAGACTGTTGCTACTTAGGAAAGTACTATATCTATTTGAGTGTTGCTAAGGGGCTAAGCAAGGTTGGTAACAATAGCACCTAGGGAAAAGTTGAGTTATCTTGATAATACAAAGTGTGCTTGACTATGTTGCACTATGATGAGATAATGTATTGTTTATCTTAGTAAGACTGAAGACTAAACTGGTAGGCTTAACCGAGCAAAGAATGGAAAAATCATGTTTAAGCCGAGTGATGTTAGTGTTGACCGAGTTAGTAGATGCCAAACAAAATTATAGTGTCGACTGAGCATCAGTAAATTGTTGAGGAAGACAGTGCAAGCCGAGGAGATAGTTTTAGTATTGACCAAGTGTTCTACATGAAGACCGAGTGAACAATCACAGTATTGACCGAGCATCAAAAATTTTATATTTGAAGAGAATTTAATTTTGGAGCCGACATTGTTGAATTCTTGGATTATGTAAAATGTGTTGACTTTATTTATTGATTGTTTGGAAGCGTTGAATGCTTTGTAAAATGTTTTATTGTAAATCTTTAAGAGATTTGAGATGATTCTAGAAAAGGAGCCGAAGAACATAAAGCGGGTAGATTCAATGAATTTGACCTAACCCTAAGATCTATGAATGAGATTGAGCGGCAAAAGATGAGTTAACCTAATTGAGAAAAATATAAGGGAACCTAAACATTGTGATATGTATGTACATGGTGAAAAGAGAATGTTGGAAGAAGAAAATTTTTATTGACTGATTAAGCAGAAAAGGCTGAAGGAGAAAGGTGGTGATTGCTTGAAGAAGAATTCCGAGCAGATCAGAGATGGAAATGGCAAAGGTTCAAAGTCAATAAACTAGCATTAGTGTACAGAATCGGATCTGATATTTGCAAAGTGAGTTGTATATTTTTCAGATAGTACTGCTGCTACTTTCTAACCATTATAACAGTTAAAATCCTTTTAACAGAGGTTGACCTAACAGTCATATGTTAAATCCTTTGAACAAGGTTGCATTCTAATGGAGTGTATGCAAGTCCTATGACTAGGCTCACTTTTAACAAGGTGATTGAAATCCTTTAACTAGGTCACATTTGACAGTGTGTATTGTAACCTTTGACAGGGTTGGCTTTTTACCAAGCTCACTTCAAAAGAGTGAAAATAATAGTAGCATGTTACAAAGTGAGTTTTCCCAAATTGGGTTTCCACTATAAACCTGGTGTTTATACTTGTGTGAATGTTTAGATGTAAACATTACTATGTTTTACAAGTTAAATTACAGTTGGGTAGTGGACTGCATATTTAGATGTTTCTATTATTGAATCAGTGATGACCGAGTTTTTTTTAGTTTTGGATTTGATTTAAGGATAAGTTTATGAGATTGTTTTATACATCAGGACCTGAGAACAACTGATTCACCCCCCCTATCTATTGTTCTAAATCATATTAACAGTAACATCTATAAATAGATCGACATATCAGAGGGAAAGACAAGATCAAATCTTGGGATAGGATGGTGAATAAGTTGAAAGATAAGTTCTTGACTGGGGATTGCGAAATTAGTTTGTTTAGGAGATTGCAGAACTTGAATCAAAGAGCCCTAAGTGTTAAGAGTTATACTGAGGAGTTCTACAAGTTCAACATCATATCTGGTCATATAGATGATGAGGTTAAACAAGTGGCTTGCTACATTAATGGATTGAAGATTTCCATATAAGATGAAATAATTTTTTGGAGATTAGGAGTGTAGAAGAGGCTTATAAATGGGCCATGAAGGCTGAAGAAATGTTGAATAGGGGGCATGAGAAAAGACAAAGAGGTAGAGGTGGAAGATTTCAGATAGGAAGAGGTAGATCTTCTATAGAACAGAGAAAGAATGAGTCAGAAGTTAAGGACAATTATCAGTATAGGAGAAATGATAGGAGTTTCTACCGAAAGGAAGGAGAAGGTAGGAGTGAAAGGATGAAGTTTAGTGGTACCTATTTTAATTGTGGGGAAGTAGGACATAGATCCTTTGAATGTAAGAAAGGTAATTATGAGAAGAAGGTAGAAAGTAGTAGGAGGACAATATTTGATGATGAGGAGTCCATCAGTTCAATGAATAACAATACAGAAGAGGAAGGTACAACCTTGATGACTAGGAGAGTCCTATATCATGGAGAACAAGAAAAGTAAATGATACACAAGAAGAATCTATTCAAAACCATATGTAAGATACAAGACAGGGTATGTAATTTTGTCATGGACAGTGGCATTTCTAGTAATCTTGCTTCAAAAGAGCTAATTAACAATTTGAATTTGTAGAGTTTAAAGCATCCTAAACCCTATCAGATTGCATGGATGCAATATGAACACAAGGTATTGGTAAGTGAACAATGCCTAGTTAAATTCAAGATTGGGAAGTATGTGTTAGATAACTGAGAGGGGGGCTGAATCAATTAAGTCCAGTTACCCTATATAGTACCAATTCACTCTTAGATGTATAAAACCAACTTCAACAAATAAACTAAACAACTCAATAAAACTTGGTTGTGCCTCTTTGATTCATTAACCGACTATCAGATAAATCATCTAGTATATACTGATCAAACCGTTTAATGTAATGTGTAAAGTAAAATAGAAAAATATCACATGCATACACATTTAACACTTGATTTTTATTGTGGAAACCCTGTTAGGGGAAAACCACGTGGGACTGGTACCCAAAATATTTTTACTCGTTTGAAGTGAGATCGATTAAGAGACAACCCTATTAAAGGTTAAAAAACACATTGTAAGGTGTGACCTTGTTAGAGGCTTTATCACTAATAGTTCTTTGTGACCATATATTCACTTGGGTCAACAATAAAATAATCAACATTCATTGAATGTCATAAAGAAATAAATAAAGACTGTTAAATCCCAATCAGTTAAGAGATTTTGTTTGTAGCCATGGTTAGAATGCAAAAGTATATGATATGATTCAAATGCAACTTCCCTTGCAGATATTCAAATCTATGCTAAGATCAATATATTCAGATCTATGCTAAGATGAATATATCTTTGGCCATCATAATCTCTTCAATTTCCTTTTATCCTCCAACTCTATTATGCTCAGTTATCTCCTTCTAATGCTCAGTGTAGTCTATAGAATTTCTCGGTTCTTCCTTCAACCTGTCTGACTAGTTTCACATGAATATAATCTTCTCCTCATGCACATTATCTCATTTTGAATCTCTTGTCTCCTTATATAGACATGACAAGACATTTTATTCCCAGCCATAGATTTTTCCTCTTAATCTCCATTGTTGATTTTGCCTCTTTATCCTTCCTTAGAACTTGTGCCTTGAATATGTTTCAATCTTCGTCATTTGATCTTTCTTGAATTTTTTCAACCGTAGATCTTCATAACAAACTTTATCTTTATTCTCAAAATCTTCTAGATTCATCCAACTCATCATCTCATGTTAGCAATCACATGTTCTGTTAGGAATAGGAACACTAAGAGGGGGGGTGAATCAGTGTTTACTTAATTTGATCTTTTTACTTTACTTCTTAAACTTAACTTGAATGCTTAAGTACTGAAATGAACATTAACATAAATGGGAAACATGAACACAAGACATAAAACTAATGTGGTTATGGGAAAACCCAAATAGGTAAAAAACCCGGTGGGAATTGACACCCACTAATAATTTGCTCTAGTGTATTATGATCCTTGTTAGAAGATCCTTAACCCTGTTAGGAGTTGCTTTACAATATATTTAGTGCAGTGACTTGGTCAAGGGTCAGCCCCTATTAGGAGTCTTTTACAATAATCATATTAGGGGTGTGGACTCACTATCCTAGAGCTCACTATATTAGGGGTGTGGACTCTGATCAGTTCCTTTGATGCACTGATGCTTTGACCTCTTCCAAAGCTCTAATACATCTTAAAAACTCTTCGCACACTTCTCTGATTTTCTTTACTCTATATCAACTCTCATACCTAATTACAATGGTGCATCTAATATTTATATGCGCATACAAAATAATTAACTAGGTCAGCCCTTTAACCGATTACATACAACACTTCCAATTGAATTGGCTCAAGTGTGTTTACAAACAATGTTAATTACATGTCTACATACTAATTACAATAGGTACATAGCCCTTACACAAAAATAATATATCCACTAACCAAAATACCAACAATCGGCTACTTGCACTGTTCTTATGTGGCATTCACTATCTGTGCAACTTAAACTCTTTGTATCTTCATCATACTGAATCTTTTGATCATGCACTCTTAGGCTTAGCATGAATATGATCTTACCAACTTAACTTCTAGGGCGCATACCATAATTATGCCGTATGCACGTGCGTTGATGCTCTGACCTTCACGTACTCTGTATGTTGTCTAGTCTTCAATACTTAATCAATTTATGATCTTCTTATTGTGAGCGCTGACTTCAAAACATCATATGACTTTGTTGCCATAATGACAACACTATATTAAGTCATATACACTAGTATAGTCAACTTGCTAACATGTTCCACATTATTTATTTTGCTCAGTCAATACCATGATGTGTTGGTGACTTGCTACTTAGTTAATACTGTACTCGATATACAGTACACCTGCTTGGTGTACATTGTATCTAGTCAGTGTATACTAAGTTCTTCGTCTATTAACCACATTAACTTGTACATTCTTGATCTTCAATACTTAACAGAATCATATAATACAATCAAATCACTATCATAGTGTCATAGATTCATCAATAAGTTACACAATGAATACCTTAATCATATCTTACCCATACATCTCATCTTCACATTAATATATCATTCCTTCACCAATATACCTTCTCTAGATGTTTACAACTATCATGATAAGTAGAATCAAAATTAGTTGACATCAATGACAATATAATAATTGATCTAATGTCTCACATATACTTTAGTAGCTCGGTGATCATCTTCACATTCTCCATTTTGTTCTCCAAGTAGTTAATCAGTTGTAGTCTAACAATATGATGATGAGGTTTTGTGTGTTATTATACCTATGGATGTTTGTTACCTCTTGTTGGGTAGGCCATGGAAGTATGATAGGAAAGATATGCATGATGGTAGTGTACACACTAAGTAGTGCACTTCTCTAAATCATTGCTTCCAAGAGAATCCATGGATTGGAAACCTTGAGAAATTGACTTAGAGCTCCCTAGGCATGGAGTGGAAAGGTGTTAAGACTGCTCTCAGCTAGAGCTATTAAGCCAATAACCTTGCTAGTAAGCAATGGGAGATTCAAATGAAGACAAGGGCAAGAATGTCAATATCCCCAAGAATCAAATGAAAATGCAACTGCAAACTATGTTAAGAATGGAAATGCAAGCTATGCTATGAAAGGAAATATGCAAGTATTACAAAGCCTCCTAATTAAGCTACATGAAATAATCTAAAGAATGAAGGAAACTAAGCTAAATATGAAGCTATGAATGCTATGATAATGCAAGAAATGAAACTATGATAGAATTTAGATGCAAAAGCCAAGAATGCTCAAAATCTTCAAAAGCTCCAAAGTGACCTAGAAAACCTGCAGCATAACATTAGCATAAAAATTTGGGGTTCTAGAATGAAGAAGAGAGCTCTCCTTTTATAAGAAATGAGAAGGAATTGACCATGGATATTAAGAGGAAAAAGATTTAATCAATGGTGGAGCATCAAAGAGGAGCAATCCATGTGCACAAGCATCCTCCAATAAGAAAATAAGAGTTGACTTTTGTGTCCATATGAGACAAAAAGTGTTTTTCTTCTTTTTTTAAAAATAAGAATAATGTTTTATTTGTGCAACTTAGGATAAGAGGAAAAGTGAGGGCTTTTTATTTAATAAAAGAGGAGGAAATTATTTTTAATTAAATAAAGACTTAGGATAAAATGGTTAGCCCATAGAAAATAATCAAATAAATGATAGAACTAGGATTTGATCAAGAATAAGCAATTGATGAATGCTAGCAAGGGGCTAATAGTCTAGGTGACCATTTTTAGGTGTATACAGGTAGAAAGAATGTATACACTATTATTTCTAATGGGGTGAAAAAAAAATTGTTTCCATTAGAGACACCTCTTAAAGGTGAAGTGTGTACTAATGCAAGAATGTTTCTAGTGGATGCCAAGAATTTTTTGAATGGCATGAAGCATAATAATGTGTTTTTTTCATTAATACCCAAGGAGTATAAGGAGAAAGTCCAAGTAGAATAACACATTGAGGAGATCACTAAATTGTTGAATGAGTATGTTGAAATCATATCAGATAATGTTCTTGATGGATTACCACCAGAAATAAGTATTATTCATTGCATTGACTTGGTACCAGGGCCCAGTCTTCCTAATAAAGAAACTCATAGAATGACACTAGCAGATAATGAAGAACTCAATAAGCAAGTGAAATATTTTTTGCAAAGAGGGTTGATCATAGAAAGTCTAATCTCATGTGTAGTGCCTATAGTATTAGTGCCTAAGAAAGATGGTCAATGGAGGATGTCTACCGATTCAAGAGATATCAACCAGATTACTATTAAATATTGGTTTTCCTTACCAAGGATGAATGATTTGATGGATTTCTTGAGTGGAGCTAAGTATTTTACAAACATAAGCGGGTATCATCATATTTGAACCAGAGAAGGTGATGAGTGGAAAACTATATTTAAAACAAATGAAGATTTGTATGAGTGGTTGGTGATGCCTTTTGGATTATTTAATGCACCTCATACCTTCATGCGATTAATGAGTGAAGCCTTGAAGGAACTCTTGGGCAAGAATGTCATTATGTATTTGGATGACATCTTGATTTTTAGTAAAATCAAAGAGGAACATTTTTTGTATGTTAGACAAGTATTGCAAATGTTGAGGGAAGAAAAGTTGTTGATAAATATTAAGAAGTATACTTTAATGAAGGAGGAGTTGGTATAACTAGGATTTGTTATATTTGTTGAGGGATTGAAGATGGAACCTATGAAAGTGAAATCCATTTTCGAGTGGCCCATATTGGTGACAGTTTGAGAGGTAAGATCATTCCATGTGTTATCTAGTTTCTATTGGAAGTTCATTAGGAACTTTAGCTCAATTCGTGGACCGATGACTAAAACTATAAGAGTTAATAAGAAGGAGTTCAAATGGACACATGGAGAACAAAGGATCTTTGAATTATTGAAGAAGAAGGTGATAAAAAAATTGGTGTTAGCATTATCTGATTTTGCTAAGGTATTCCAAGTGGATTGTGATGCTAGTGGAAATGCAATTAGGGAGGTCTTGACTAAAGAAGGATGACCAATTGCTTACTTTAGTGAGAAGATAAATGATGCTAAGAGAAGGTAATCAATGTATGATCAGGAATTTTATGTCATAATTAAAGCTTTAAATAAATGGAGGCTTTATTTGTTACCTGGGGAGTCTGTACTGTATACTGATCATCAAGCATTAAAGTATTTGGGTAGCCAAGGTAAGTTGAATGAGAGACACATGAGATGGGTTGAGTTTATGCAGAACTATGCATTTGTGTTGAAACATAAGATTGGTGTGGAAATTTAAAAAATTTGATGCTTTGAGTAAGAGAAGAACTTTGTTGATTGAAATGAAGAGTGCAGTGTTGGGGTTTGATGAATTGAAGGTATTGTATGAGGAAGATCCAGATTTTAGGGAACCTTGGAAGGCTTGTAGAGAACCTATTGTTTCTGATAGGAGTAAGTGGTTGGATTATTTAATTCAGGATGGAATGTTATTCAGGGGTGGTCATTTATGTATACCTAAAAGTTCTACGAGGGATAATCTAATTAAGGAGAAATATAGTGGTCATTTAGCAAGACACTTTGGCATTGATAAGATAGTAGCTTTGGTAAGTGAGAATTACTTTTGGCCACAAATACTAAAGGATGTGAGCATTTATGTTCAGAGTTGTAAGGTATGTCAAGTTTCCAAAGGTAGAAGTTATAATGTGGGGTTGTATACACCTTTGATAATACCGATTAGACCTTGAGAGGAGATTAGTATGGATTTTGCGTTGGGTTTACCTAGAACACGGAGGGGTTATGATTCTATCTTTGTGATTTTATATAGATTTTCCAAGATGGCACATTTTATTCCTTGTAGGAAGACAACTGATGCATTTCATGTGGCTGGCTTATTTTCAAGGAGGTTGTGAGATTATATGGATTACCTAAGAGCATTGTTTTTGATAGGGATAATAGGTTTGTTGGTTATTTCTGGAGGAAACTTTTGAAAAAGATGAAAGGTGATTTGAAGTTCAGTTCTACTTTTCCTCCATAAACTGATGGACAAATAGAAGTTGTGAAAAAAAATTTTGGGAACTTGTTGAGGTTTTTAGTGGGAGATAGGCCTGGAAGTTCCAAGATTTAGTTTTACCATAGACATAGTTTTCTTATAATAACTCATTGAATATGAATATAAGGAAATCACCATTTGAAGTGGTTATTGGGTTTAATACTAAGGGGAAAGTAGAATTGAGGGATATATGTCCTAATGTTAGGAAGAGTATTGAAGGAAAGGAATTTGTTGAGGTTATGAAATTATTGCATGAAGAAGTGAGATATCATTTGGAGGAAATGAATCAAGGTTATAAGAAGTGAGATGATATTAAGAGGAGACATAAGGAATTTCAAGTGGTAAATGAAGTTATGGTATACTTGTAGAAGGGTAGGTTTCCTATTGGTACTTAAATAACAAATTAAGGATGAATAAATTTGGTCCTTGTAAGATCTTGAGGAGGTTTGACTCAGGGAATGTGCATATGAAGTCGAATTACTAAATGGCATGGATATATCATCAATATTTAATGTTGAGAACTTGTATGAGTATCATGAATCAAATGGTGGTAGTGTTGATGAGTTGGATGTTGTGCAGGAGTATCCTAAGAAGTAGATGGATCAACTAGAATAGATTTCAGATAGCAGGGTCGGTTGAAGTACAAGAGGTAAGAAATATATGGAATATCTAGTCAAATGGAAGCATAGACCAGTTGAAGACTCATCATGGATTTCTCAGGTTGAGGTTGACCAGTTTGGTTTTCCTTTAGCCCATACAAAGTGAGGGAATCACTCTTCATGTACCCCGGTGTCTGATGCACAAGAATCTTGAGATCTAAGGAATCTTGCATCAACCAAAAATATGTTTAGTTTCATGTTGATCAGTCACATGTTTTGGTGTGGTTGATTTGTACTTGTTGTTTGAGTTTTAGTTTCTATAGTATGTTTGTGGCTTTATTATAAGCATACCCTATGATCACACCTCATTTGGAGTCATCGCACATGAATTATTAAATATTCTTTGCAAGACTATCTTGATCTTCATTTTCTAGTCAATCTTGGTGTTCATCAATTGATTTTTCAATCTTCTAGTTAAAATTCCCATTTGTGATCATGCCAATTTATTATTACGTTTGAGGTCAACTTTCATTTATGATCATATCTTTTGTTTTTTTCATTGGGAGTTGTTCCTAGGGTTTTGGGAGCTAGCCTAATTATTGTATTATGTTTTCTCTATTCTTGGGAAATGTGATATTTTTTGGGCCAACCAATGATTGTATTAGCTATATAATCTTATGGACTTGTTCCTAAGGGATAGGGTGGTTTTCATAAGATTATTTGGTCGTAATTTGGCTAGGGTTTTGAAGGATTTTTTTATCATAATTAGGCATGTAGGATTGCATGTTGCAGATCTCTTGTAACTAATTTTTTGAGAATAATTAAAGGTTGATCTTTCATTTCTTTTCTATCTTTATATTCTTTTTGTTGTGTTTGTGTTGCCTGCAACGTTAGACCGATCTCTTTTAGGTTTCTCCATCCTTGACTGCATTAGATAGACTCTTGGAAATTTCATCCTTGAAAAGTAATGAAATTCATTCTCTCTAGTAGAATTTCTTTTATAGATGACATAAGAGAAATTGTGCACGCTAGAAACCTCTTATAAGCACACCCCCGAAAATGCAAGGAAAAGAGCATGTTTTCATAAATTGGTGATAATAAAGAAAAGTGTAGCATCTCTTGTAGCATAATACCTCACACACAAAATGTATTAGTCAATTAATTAAAATTTTCATTTAAATTATTATGCTATCATAGAAAATACAGAGAGAGACATTAGTTTGCATTGTATTTTTCATTAAAGAATCCATGAATGATAGTGCAAATTATCTTTTGTTGCTAAAAAAACCATGGACCTTTTTGAATTTTATAGCACAATAATTCACATGCAAAAATGATTAAAATGATAGCATTTTCACATTGTGAAAGCTTAGGAAGGACAAACAAAATAGCCAAGAAAAAGGTCAACATTGGAGAAGCAACCAAACCCAAACAATTTTCCCCTTTTTTAAACTCCTGTTGTGGGCATCATTACTATTTTAAAAAAAAATTAATGAGCATATAACTCAAGAGAGCAAGATGAGGGGCCAAAGGAACACCCAAATCACCAACCTCCTTGCAAGAATATCACATGGAAGAAATAACACAACATGGAGAGAGAGAGAGAGAGAATGCAAAGAATTCATATATTATTCATCAATAACCTCATACATGCTAGGGTGTAAGGCCTTCTCAATTACAACCAAATATAATCAGAATTCAATCAAAACAATCCTCCAACATGCAAGGATCCAACTTTAGAACCTATCTCCTATCTCCTATCTTCTAAAAACTGATTCCTACAACTACGATAAATTACTTTATTTATACAAAGGCTACCAAAACAAGTCAGCCCTTAGATCCATCACTGGAGAAAGAAACAACCCGATCTAGGTCCACATGGTTCCCAATGATCGATGTAACCATTAATTCCATGACCAAAATTCAATGCACAAGTTGACCTCAATAGAAATCCAAAATAAACCACTCAGTGAGTAAGATTACCGAGCGGTAGGAAATTAACTCGGTGAACCAACCAAGCCAACTCGGTGAATGAAGGAACTGAGTAGAAACCGAGCCCTGTCGGTGGAAATAGGGAAAACATCACCAAGAGCCCAAAAGAATATATTGAGCATATCTAACAACTCTAACTTTTTTTTGGTGACACAAAATTTCCAAGAACCCAAGATGCTCCTGCATCAAACACCTGGGGTTGTTTTGAGATGATTCCCTGAATCATTTAGTAGGTACAATCTAAGCTAAATCCAACTTAGATTGTGTGATCCATGAACTATCTTCAATTGGTTTGTTCTTCCATTTTACCAAGTACTCCATGTATTCTTTTCCTCTTGTGCTTCTACCAACTCTTTGTTCCAAAATCTACTCAACTTCTTTTCTCTACTTCTTTAGGATAATCATTCGGTTATCATTTCTTCACTAGATTCATGATACTCATACAAGTCCACAATATTGAATGTAGGTGATATATCCATGTCATCAGGAAACTCAATTTGATAAGCATTTCCATTGTCAAACTTCTTCAATAGCTTGTAAGGACAAAATTTTCTTCATTTCTAACTTTCCATAGGTTCCAACAGGAAATCTGTCTTTCTTCAAATGAGCCATTACTTCATCCCCAATTGCAAAAGTCTTATGTCTTCTTGATATATCTACTTTTTCCTTATATTTATGATTACTATATTCCAACTTATGTTTTACTTCCTCATGCAATGTCCTCATGAACTCAGTAAATTCTTCTCCTTCAGCAGTTCTCTTTTCTTCAATAGTAATGTCCTCAAAATCTAATATACCTCTTGGTTGTATGCCATTAACAATCTCAAAGGTGTTTTTCCAGTACACTTCTATTCATTGAATTATTGTATGAAAACTCTTCTTGGGCCAACATAGAATCCCAATTACTCAGTTTATCTCCAGCTAAGCATCTCAAAAGATTACCCAAACTTCTATTTACAACCTTTGTTTGTCCATCAGTCTGTGGGTGAAATGTAGAACTATACCTCAACTCAGTACCCAAATTTTTCCATAGAGTCTTCCAAAAGTATCCAACAAACTTATTGTCTCAGCTAGAGATGATACTCCTCAGTAATCTATTCAATCTGACAATTTCTTAAAGAAAAGATCTACTATATGCACTACATTTGATTTTTTTCTACAGGGTATGAAATGATCCATCTAATAAAATGTATCCACAACAACAAATATAGAATCATTACCTCATACTGTCTTTGGTAAGCCAAGAACAAAATCCATATTGATATCAATCCCAGGTTTATCAGAAATAGAAATCGGTGTATACAATCCAGTATTATGACTTACTCCCTTTGCAACTTGATAGAATCCACAACTTTTCACAAATTTCTGAACATCCTTATACAAATGTGGCCCAAAGTATTTCTCCTTAAGAAAATTCAATGTTTTTTCAATGCCAAAATGTCCATCCAAACCACTAATATATTTCTCCTTTATTAAATGAGTTCTTATTGATTCTCTCGGTATACACAACTGAATACCTTTAAACAACATACCTTCTTGAATGAAATAGTCTTCCCATTTTCTACTCAGTTGATCTTGAATCTAGGTTCTATACACCTCCTCCATGGCTCAGAAAAATCAGGGTTAGTTTCATACAAATATTTCATGTCATCAAAACCAAGAACTTCAATTCTCATTTCAGTCATCAAAAATCTTCTTCTACTCAATGCATCAGCAACTCGGTTAGTGACTCCACTCTTATGTTTTATCACAAATGTATAACTCTGCAAATATTCAACCCATTTCATATGTCTCTTATTCAACTTATTCTAAATACCCAAATATTGTAAAGCCTTATGATTAGTATACAACACAAATTCACTCAGTATAAAATAATGTCTCCATTTCTTTAGGGCTTGAACAAGAGCATAGAAATCTTGATCATACACATAATATTTCCTTTTTGCATCATTCAATTTATCACTAAAGAAAGCAAGGGGTTGTTAGAAAGTAAAGTCCACCAAGATAACTGAGGGGGTGGGGAGGTGAATTAGTTATCAAATAATTATAACTTTTATCAACTTCAATAGCATTAAACCATGTAAGCAATATAATTACCAACCATAGAAAGATATTCATACACAATGACACAATGACACAAGATATGTTCACTAGGGAACCTCTTGATCAAAGAGTAAACCCCGATGGGAATGATGCCCACAAAGGATGCACTAATATGAATATTCCTTGTGAAAGGATGGACTCTGTTAGGAGTCTTATGAAATACATTCAGTGCATATGAATCCATGTTAGGAGATTTTGAATCCCTGTTAAAAGATTCTAACCTTGTTAAGAGTTATGGAAGACAGAAGGACCCACTGCCCAAACAACTTCAATGGAAAGATCACTGAACACACTGTCCAACTAATCTCTGGATTATTCAATAGAATAATATCAAATTTTTTACCTCCTTCCTTACTATGCCAAACCGCACTCTCTGCTTCACCAGATCTCAATCTCAGATCTTTGCATGTCTTCCTTCACAAATTCGCTTTCACAACTACATTAGCTCTTTTCTTCACTTCATGCATACATCATCACATCTAACCATTACAACCATTATACAACAAGGAAAAACATTTCTTCCTTTATACCACACTCAAGTAATTACAAATGAGTCAACATACAATTACAAAATAAAAGTTTCCACACGCTACATCAAAATTACACAAAACTATCAGCTTCCAATTACAATAATTCTTCACTCATGTGACCTCAAAGTTTGCGCTATCATCCACGTCACTATCAATATGTCTTCAACTTCCCTTTAACTACACAAAACTAGAT
This sequence comes from Chamaecyparis obtusa, assembly GCA_027943335.1. NCBI lineage: Eukaryota > Viridiplantae > Streptophyta > Pinopsida > Cupressales > Cupressaceae > Chamaecyparis > Chamaecyparis obtusa. The sequence goes on along the minus strand of BSBK01007974.1, from coordinate 243,954 downwards.
TCCATCCCAATTAAGAGATATCATCCGATTTCCACAAACCGCTACTCAGGAACACTGCCTGAATACTGCTTCCACCAAAATTCTCATAACTTCCATGAATAAATGAATTACTATATGCACTCTTAACCATAAACATATAACATATCAAAGAGTATATCCTCAACATCACATAGCTCCAACTACAATATCCCACGTGCGCTAATCCAAACTCTGTCTGCTTCTCTGCAAGTCTATGGTAAATCACTGTGTTGACATCAATGACAATCATAGTCATGAATGCAACAACAACTGCTACAGAATGGCTGCCAAACATTTAGAATTCATTCCTAACAATCTCCCCCATTAACATTGATGGAAACATAGATGAAAAAACATCCAATGTTCAAAAAATCCAATACTGCAATACTGCTGCTCTAGAAAAATATTTCAAGTCCTTTTCATCAATCAAATCTTGCTTCGTTTTCCTGTTCAGATAGTACAAATAGTTTTTTTCATGTACACTTCTCTCCCATTGACATCAATGATAGAAATCTCATCATTATGTCAACAACAACTCCAATGTCAAAAGACACTATTCATAAAATACATTCACTAGAGTCCTCATGACTCAGCTCATATACACATACTCCCCCATAAAGGAAGTACCAACATCTAGTCCAAAAGAAACATAACACTCATATACCACTGGACGGATGTAACCAACTGCATCGCTTTTCAAAAGTAGGATGGGGCATAACCCCAAGCATACCTCTCAGATACTCAAATGTATTCTTAGGCAAAGGCTTTATAAATATATCTACTATCTTCTCCTTTGTACTTATGTACTCAAGTCTGACTTCTTTATCAGCAACTTTCTCTCTTACAACATGATACTTAATCTCTATATGTTTTGTCTTAGAATGTAATACAAGGTTCTTAGACATACTAACTATGCCAGTGTTGTCACAATGTATGACAATAGGTTCAACAAACTTTATTCCAATATCCTTCAGAATTTACGTCATCCAAATTATCTAGTTACAATTGTTTGCTGCTGCTACATATTCTACTTCTGTTGTGCTCTGTGAGATACAATTCTACTTTTTGCTTAGCCAGGTGTAATTGATAAAATAGTATATGGGATCCTAGAACAATGGTTGGTACATAAAAGAGACCCCAAAGCCAATATTTTACACTTACACATGAAATTGTATTGATATAGAAAGTAAATGTAGATGACTAATTTTGAAATTAAGAAATAAAGGTACTTACCTCCAAAAAAGAATCAGTTGAAAACCCTATCAAACGATCTCAAAAATAGTTGATTCCTATAATTTTAAACCGAAACTGCGAGATCTATAAAACCTAGAAATCTTTTTCTGAGATTTGATTTGGGTCAAAATTGAGGTTGTACCTGACCAGGTCAGGTGTGAGGTCGGGTTTGACCCTCATAAAAGGTCAAATACTACATTCTTTATTTGAAGTCTGATTCTGATTCTGTTTGCAGATCCTGAAAGTTCGGCGAAAAGGGTATCCAAATCTACTCTCAGATCCGAAATTCCACACCTGTACTTGGAAGAAAAATGGTTTTGTTTGTTTGTTTGGGGGGTTTGCCTTGGTCAAACCCTAGTTTGGAATCAACCTTAATATTGAAATTGAAATGGAGAATGCTAGCAAGTAGTAGAAGTAGATCTAACAATGAAGTTATGCAATTCAATAGATATGCAATTGTATTTGAAATGTAATCAAGTATGTTGATATGAAAGCTTGAACATAACATCAACAAATGTAAATCAAACCTCCATGATTGTATGTTTGGAATCTAGCTTGAGCGAAGAATGAAATGGATCTTGAAGATGAAAAAAAGGATCTTGAAGGAAGATCACACCATCATGATGGCTAGATCTAGGGTTTGAATGATGAATCTTGAATGCTTGAACCAAATCCCTTCAATGGCTTGAATGCTTGAATCCTTGATCTTCAATGGAGAACTTGGATGGAGAAGAGGACTTGAATGCTTGAATGGATTGTTGATTGAATAGAATGCTTTTTTGATCACCTTGAGAAAATCTTGAGAGCTTGATCATGAAATTTCTTGAAGATGAAATGGAGAAAATGAGAGAGGAAGGCTTCCTTTTATAGTGATCTAGAGCACAATCCTCTAGAGGGGCCACCTTGGGGAATTAAATTCCAATTAGGCCTCAACCCTTTAGGAATGGACCTAAATTAAATATAATTTGAGATTTTACCATTTTGGAGACCAAAACAGTGGACGCAGAAGTGGGAAAACAATTATTTCTAAAACCTGACAACCGAAGATCCCGAGACCTTGAAATTTGAACCCAGGGTCAAGGATGAGCTCGAACCTGACTAGGTCAGGGTTGAGGTCGACCTTGACCCATTTAGGTTAATTTTGAAGGTTCAATTTGACCCCTTTAGGTTGAATTTGACCTTAATGGCACATATTTCAGGGTCTCAGTCAGAGTGAGAAACAGGAGGTCCCGGAGGTGCCCGGAGACCTAGAAATGATGCCAGAATGGGGTAGAGTGCCAAGAAGAGGCACAAAATCCTATGATGAACATGATGAAATATAGAAGGACCTATTTGTAAGTCCTACCTAGAAAATAGATCCATAGAAGAGTGAAATTAGGGAGAATCCTTGGGATCCTAACCCTAATTTTACCTAGAATGAAGAAATCAAGTGCATAAATGAAGTGGAAAATGAGGAAAAAGAAAAATCAAAGCTAGGGACCCATTCAAGGTGCTTGACATGATCCCAAAACACCTACTCAGAGGGCTAAATGCTCTTATCATGGAAGTGCTTCCATTTTAAGACAATACACCAGGAAGCCAATCTTCCTCCAAGGAAAAATGCTCCACCACTGGTGCTTTTCTTATCATCAACACTGCCTCCCCAATTAGCATCTGTATATGCACATAGGGTAAAATCATCAAATTTTTCATACCATATTCCATAGTCCATTGTGCCTCTTAAATATCTCAGTACCCTCTTAACTGCTACATAATGTGATTCTCTAGGTTCAACTTGAAATATTGCTACAATTCCAACTGAATGTGCTATATCAGGTCTTGTATGTGTCAAGTACTACAATCCTCCAATCATAGATCTGTATTTCTTCTATTCAACTGCAGGAGTCTCATCTATGCTAGATAACTTATGTCCAGTTACAATAGGTGTTCCAACTGGTTTACAGTTCTCGATTCCAAATCTTTTCAACAAGTCATTCAGGTACATTGTCTGACTTACAAAGATACCATTATTGTTCTATGTTACTTGTAATCCCAAAAAGTATTTCATTTCACCAATCACACTCATTTCAAATTCAATCTTCATTTCATCAGCAAATTTATCACTAGCTTCATCTTCTCCTCCAAAAATAATGTCATCAACAAAAATAACTATAACCAACAAACCATTTTCAATTTCTTTTGTGTACAGATTGCTATCAGTTGTTCCTTTTGTAAATCCCAACTTTAACAAATACTTGTCCAATCTTGCATACCAAGTTCTAGGTGCTTGTTTTAGTCCATATAAAGCTTTCTTCAGTTTACATACCATGTCTCCTTCTTGAGTCAAAGGAAAACCTTCAGGCTGCTCAATGTAGACTTCTTCTTCCAATTCTCCATTCAGAAATGCTGACTTCACATCCATCTGATATAATTTGAATTTCTTGTAAGCTGCATAAGCCAAAAACATTCTTACTGCTTCAATTCTTCCAACAAGTGCAAAGGTTTCTTCATAGTCAATTCCTTCTTGCTGTGAGTATCCCTTACATACCAATCTTTCTTTGTTTCTTACTACTTCTCCTTGTTCATTCATCTTGTTTCTGAATACCCATTTAGTTCCAATAACATTCTTGTCTTTAGGTCTAGGGACCAATTCCCATGTCTTGTTCTTTTCAATCTGATCTAGTTCTTCTTTCATAACATTAGTCCAACTTTCATCTTCACAAGCTTCACTAGTAGTTTTACGTTCAATTTGAGAAATCAAACATAACTGTTCTTGTACCTTATTCCAAGTTAGAACTCCTCTTTTTATGCTTCCAATAATTTTCCCAATAGGATGATTTCTTGATAAACTCTTGTTAGGTGTCATTGTCTCAAATCTCACTTCAGGTGTAGGTTCTTCAATGACTTTACTGTGACTTTCATTCAACAAATCACTATCAGTCTCATAAAATAATTTAGTAGATCTAGTGTTAGGTTTAGGATGAGCTTCTTCATCTGATTCATAATCAAACATTCTTTCCTAAATTTTGAACTTTTCATCAACTTTAACATTTTCACTTTCAACAATAGTCTTAGTTCTTTTATTGTAACATCTATAGGCTTTTCTTTTCAAAGAATATCCAAGAAATATACCTTCATCACTTCTAGGACCAAATTTTCCAATATCATCATCTCTCTCTCTATAACATTTTCTTCTAAAAATTCTAAAATACTTAACTGAGGGTGCATGTCCAAACCATAATTCATAGGGTGTCTTGTCAATGTCTTCTCTAATTTGTACTATGTTCATTGTATACACTACTGTGTTCATTGCTTCTCTCCAGAATATCTTCACCAAATCATTCTCAAATAACATAGCTCTTGCTGCTTCATTCATTGATATGTTTCTTCTTTCTGCTATACCATTTTGTTCAGGTATTCTATGGGCTGAAAACTATCTCTTAATGCCATTTTCTTCACAAAAGGTGTTAAACTCTCTAGAAGTAAATTCTCCACCTCTATCAGATCTCAAACATTTAATCTTCATTCCATATTCATTCTCAAATTTATTCTTAATGATCTTAAACTTATCAAATGCTTCAGACTTTTCTTTAAGAAATGCAATCCACATCACTCTTGTAAAATCATCAACAAGAATCATAAAATACCTTTCTCCATAGAATCCTCTAGTCCTGGTAGGACCACTCAAATCTGTATGAACAATCTCCAGCTTTTCTGTAGATGTAAGCTTCTTACTGGGAAAAGAACTTCTCTTCTATTTAGCCATCACACATTCTTTGCAAATCATGTTAGTAGGCTTCATAATTTTAGGTAAATCCCTTACTGCAACTGTAGTACTTACTTTCACAATGTTGTCAAAGTTTATATGACAAAACCTTCTATGCCATAACCGATTGTCATCAATTTTAGTAGTCAAACATTTCATCTCAGTAGGATTCAACTGAAATACATTACCTTTGGTTCTAGATCCAATTCCAATAAGATTTCCATCTTTATCCTTTATCACACAAGTTTTCTCAATAAACCAAACTTGATATCCATTATCAACTAATTGTCCAACACTTAAAAGATTATGTTTCAATCCATCCACAAAATAAACATCATCAGTATTAGTCTTTCCATCAAGAGTAATATATCCTATACCTTTAATCAAGCAAGGTGCATTGTTTCCAACTCTAACAACTCCTCCATCATATTCGTTAAACTTTATGAACTTTTTCATGTCTCCAGTCATATGATGTGAACAACCACTATCTATAATCCAATCAGATTTCTTTTTAACTTGAGAAACTAAGGCTTTTTCTTCCTTAACATCAGTTTCAGGATTCTCTTCTTTAATTGCTACAAATCCTATTTCATCATTATTCTCGGTATCACTTTCACTCAGAATTCTCTCTGTACTAGCTTCAAGATCTTCATCATTAGCATATTAACATTCCTTAGATCTTCTAGGTTTGAAATTGTTTCTGTACTTTTTAACTCTCTTAGGACACTTAGATGCAAAATGACCATATCCTTGACAAGTCCAACATTTAAAAAAATTCTTACCATCTGGTTCTCTCTTCACAAGCAAGGCAATACCTTCTTCAATCTTCTTGTCTTCTTCATTTCTAGATCTGCTGCTACCAACATAATCTCCACTCACACTGATGCTTCTTGACAAATTAGGGCAAACACTAAGAGCATTGAATGTTGTCTCTATTCTAGGTAAGTCTCCTGATAACCTCAGGTTCATCTATGGTGCTTCCAATCTTCTAAGAAGAGTCTCTCTTGTAAAGTTTGTAGTACAAGGTATAACTTGTTCAATCATCTATGTTGTCTTCTTAAATACAAGAGTCAATGTTCTTATAATTTTCCATATCACTTCATTCTCTGTCTTTTTTCCTCCACAAGATTTTATGCCTGTGACAATTTCTGACATTCTACCAATATAGCTTCTAACAGATTCATCTTCCAACATTCTTATATCTTCAAATGAACATATCCAATTATGTAATCTAACTCTTTTTGCATATTCGTCACCTTCAAAAGTAGAGTGTAAAGCATTCCAAATTTCATGAGATTTTTTCAAACATTTTACCTGACTGTACTCATTCTCTGGAAGGGCTGTCAAAAGTGCTTCTCTTGCAAGTATGTTACACATGAATAGATCTCTCTCATCGGCAATACATGTTTCAAGATTGTCATCTTCAATGATAGTCTTATCATTCTTTGTAATCAACCAATAACCTAGTCCTAAACACAGTAGGTGTGTCTTCATATTTTCTTTCCATCTGTCAAAATTTATTCCATCAAACTTAGGGCTTTCTTTTCTGAAATTTTCCATGGATCTCCTTAAGCTGTTAAACTTCTTTTTCAAGGACCTATCGCTCTAATACCAATTATTAGAAAGTAAAGTACACCAAGATAACTAAGAGGGGAGGGGGGTGAATCAATTATCAGATAATTATAATTTTTATCAACTTCAACAACATTAAACCATGTAAGCAATATAATTACCAACCATAGAAAGATATTCATACACATTGACACAATGACATAAGATATGTTCACTAGGGAACCTCTTGATCAAAGAGTAAACCCCGGTGGGAATGATGCCCACAAAAGATGCACTAATATGAATATTCCTTGTGAAAGGATGGACTCTGTTAGGAGTCTTATGAAATACATTCAGTACATATAAATTCCTGTTAGGAGATTTTGAATCCCTGTTAAAAGATTCTAACCCTGTTAAGAGTTATGGAAGACAGAAGGACCCACTGCCCAAATAGCTTCAATGGCAAGATCATTGAACATACTATCCAACTGATCTCTAGATTATTCAATAGAATAATATCAAATTTGTTACCTCCTTCCTTACTATGCCAAACCGCACTCTCTACTTCACCAGATCTCAATCTTAGATCTTCGCATGTCTTCCTTCACAAATTCTCTTTCACAACTGCATTAGCTCTTTTCTTCTCTTCATGCATACATCATCACATATAACCATTAAAAACATTATAAAATAAGGAAAAAAATTCCTTCCTTTATACCACACTCAAGTAATTACAAATGAGCCGGCATACAATTACAAAATAAAAATTTCCACACACTACATCAAAATTACACAAAACTGTCAGCTTCCAATTACAATAATTCTTCACTCATGGGACCTCAAATATTGCACTATCATCCACATCACTATCAATGTGTCTTCAACTTCCCTTTAACTGTGCAAAACCAGATTCCATCCTGATTAGGAGATATCATCCAATTTCCACAAACCGCTACTCAGGAACACTGCCTGAATACTACTTCCACCAAAATGGTCATAACTTCCATGAATAAATGAATTACTATCTTCACTCCTAACCATAAACATATAACATATCAAAGAGTATATCCTCAACATCGCATAGCTCCAACTACAATATCCCATGTGCGCTAATCCAAACTCTGTCTGCTTCTCTGCAAGTCTCTAGTAAATCACTATGTTGACATCAATGACAATCATAGTCATGAATGCAACAACAAATGCTACAAAATGGGTGTCAAACATTTAGCATTCATTCCTAACATGGGTTTACCTTCTTGACTCAACACAGCTCCTATTGCATTACCACTTGCATCACATTCAACTTGAAATACCTTATTGAAATCAAGTAAAGCTAACATAGGAAATTTAGCAACCTTCTACTTCAAAGTCTCAAAAATTTTATCAACTCCATGTGTCCACTTGAATTCTCTTTTATCTCCTCTCATAATCTCAGTCATAGAATTACAAATTGAACCGAAATTTCTGATGAACTTTTGGTAAAAACTTGCTAAACCATGAAATGATCTTACCTCACTAACATTTTCATGTGTAGGCCAATTCAAAATAGCTTCAATCTTCTCACAATCCATTTTCAAACCATCAGCTGAAATCAAAAATCCCAAATATACAATCTCCTCTTTCATGAAGGAACACTTTTTCAAATTAATCAGCAACTTTTCTTCTTTCAATCTTTGTAATACCTGTTTAATATGAAAAAAATGTTCTTCTCTAGTCCTATTGAATATCAAAATTTCATCTAGGTATACAATCACAAATTTACCCAAGAATTTCTTCAAAACTTCATACATCAATCTCATAAAATTACTTGGTGCATTAGTTAAACCAAAAGGCATAACTAACCACTCATACAAACCTTCTCTTATCTTGAAAGAATTTTTCCATTCATCACCTTCTCCGATTCTTATATGATGATACCCCCTTTTCAAATCAATTTTGGTAAAATACTTTTCTCTAGTCAAACTATCCATTATGTCATCCATTCTTGGTATAGGAAACTTATATTTCATTGTTATGTCCCCTTTTCAAATAATTAAAAATAATAACTTTTGCTAAGGCTGGCAGGCTCAAAAAGTTAAGTTTCGGGAATAGGGTTGATCTTTGGAAACCAATGGATTAATAAATGTTAAATATTACTAAAATATATTTAATTCACCCCTCTTGGTCATGAGGTAGGGTTATTCCCTCTTTTAAAGGGGTTTGGAGGCATTTCAGGCTCATTCTAGAACTTGATTTTTGCTCATTGCTTTGTTGTTCTTCAAAGGTTGCCAAACCTGTGGAGAAGGAGACCCAAAGATAGGATTTTTCAAGTTTCTAGGAGGGCTAAGGATGGGATTTTGAGGCCATTCCATGTGCAAGATCATGCAAATTTTTCCCTTGTGCTGAACAATGCGGATTTGTGAGTTTTCGGGTGTATTTGTGTAAGATTTTGGTGTTTTCGGTTGAGTTTTTCATATCAGTTTGGATTGATGTTGTATTTCAACCATTTTTATATTAAAATAGATCTGAATATATTTTTTGGGTCATGATTCTACTTTTATGATAGATTGTTAGTGTTTAATGGTGTTTCCGGGCTATTTTGTGTTGTTTTCGGGAGCCTGATGAGTATTATTTTGGTTCTCCATTTTGGAGTTGTTGTGTAAACTCTTTGTAGATCTGGAAATGTCATTTTTGGGCCATTATTCTGGCAAAATTTCTATAAAAATTTCTACTTTCAGATTTATCAATAATATGTGAAGCTGTGAAGTGTTTTGGCACTATTTCGGGCATACCCGATTTGGGTTTTATTGAGAAATTGTATAATCTTTCAAAGTGTTATTTGTTTAATTTAATAATCTGATTAGAAGATGCAAATATGATATAAAAACCAGAAAGGGGACATTTCAGAGGTATCAAAGCTATGATCTTTCCAGCCTGAGGGTTTGTAGAAGTTTGCATGCAACTAAGTGAAAGAGAAAAGAGATATTTGTAGCGAGAAAAGAATAAAGAAATTTTGATCAAACCTCCAGTTGAAAATAAAAGTACAAAATCCAAGGAAGGAACAAGTATGGTTGACCCAGATGAGATGGCAAAAAAATTATTCCAGGACATCCAAAACACTCAAAAGCAAACAATGGATAGTTTGGCAGAAACTAGAGAGGCTTTGCGTTTATTGACAGAAAAACTCCAAGGAGTTGTATCTACTAATGAGAGAGGGAGCACATCAAAGGAGCCAAGAAATTTGAAACCCACACCCTCTAAATCAACAAATACTATTTTCTTACCTACAGATGAACCATTGGCACCAAATCCATCCCTTAATCCTATGGAAGAGGTCACGGGTAACTTGATTGCACTGAGGGCTACTTACAATGGCTTAGATGATGACTTTCATAGTTTGGTGCCTTTCAGAGAATATGTGGATATGATGAACACTATGATGCCCAAGAAAGAATATAAGAGGGAGTATAACATAAGTGGAAGAGAACTCAAAAATAAAATAAGCAAGTTTATAGCACCTAGTTTTGATGGAACAAATAAAATTTCAACTAGAGCATGGCTACAAAAATTACAGACCTTCTTCACACTTAACCCCATGAAGGAGAGTGATGTCATTCAATTCACAAGTCTACACTTGGAAGATGCAGCCTATGATTGGTGGTATCATGGAATGACTACTCAAGGTCATGATTAGGTAACTACATTTGATGATTTTAGTCAAAGAGTGATAGATAGATTTGATCTCAAGGATGATGAAGAGTATTTTAAAGAATTTTCAAAGTTGAGGCAAACCAAATCAATTAATGAGTATGTAGAAGAGTTTCAAAAAGTGGTTGTTATGGTACCTGATATGAGTGAAAAGAGGATTGTTTATCTTTTTCTTGATGGTTTGGAAGATTCTGTTAAGGGTTTGGTTAAGGCTTTCTCACCCTCAACCTTACAAGAAGCTATCAAAAGAAGCTTGCAACTTGAAACGTGTGTGGCTATGAAACCAGTCACTAATCAAAAACCCCCAAATCTTTGGCAACATAAGGGGAATTTTTAGAAAAAGACTTTTCTAGCACCACCACCAAAGATTGTGACAAATGTCATAAAAAAGAAGGTAGATGAAGAGACTAGGAGTGAATTACGAAGGAAAAATCTTTGTTTCACTTGTAGAGAGCCATGGGTTATGGGACACAGATGTTTGGGGAAAGGTCAAGTGCACTATATTGAGGTTGCTTCAGAATCTGATTCAGATGAGCATGATGAATTTCATGACACTAAGGAGGAGGAAGAAGAAGAGAAAGAAAAAGAAATCAACAAGGGTGGCACTTTAGCAGCACTATCAAGAGTCCTAAGATACCATCCCTTTCGAATTCAGGGGGTACTAGCAGGGAAAAGGTTGACAGTTCTTCTTGATAGTGGGGCAACTCACAATTTTATTGATGAGGGATTTGTCATGAAAAGAGGGCTTAAAGAAGAATATTTTGAGGGATTCAATGTTACTATAGCTGATGGATTCACTATGCCTTGCACACGGGTGCTGAAATAACTCAAGATGACCTTAGGAGATTATGAGTTATGTGATGACTTCTATGTTGTTGGCATTGGGGAGACAAATCTTGTATTGGGTGTTCAATGGTTGCACTCTATTGGAGGCTATTACATGAACCATCAAACTATGGAGTTTAAATTTCATTCCAATGGGAAAGAAGCCTTATTGAGAGGCTTATTGAATGGAGCACCTAAGGTAGTCACTGCAAAGAGGATGGAGATGAATTTTTGAAGAGGACAAGTATTATGGGTAGTAAGAGTCGTAATCCATCCAATAAGCTCTCCAACGAATTAAGGTAATTTCCATTTTGAAATTCAAAATATTCTTGATAAGCATAGTATAGTTTTCAATACTTTGCCTCTGGGATTACCACCAGATAGAGGTTTTGAGCATGTTATAGAGTTAGAACAGGGTGCCAAACTAGTTATAACAACTCCATACCACCATCCAAGAGGTTACAAGAAAGAAATAGAAAAAACTATTAAGGAACTCCTGGACATGGGATTCATAAGGCCGAGCTCTAGTCCATTTGCATCATCTGTGGTACTTGTCAAGAAAAAGGATGGTACAATGAGAATGTGTATAGACTATAGAGCTCTAAACAAGAAGACCATAAAAAATAGGTATCCCATACCATGCATAGATGAACTCATTGATGAGTTACATGGTGCTATATACTTCTCAAAAATTGACTTAAGATTAGGGTACCATCAAATCCGCATGAGGGAAGATGTGGAAAAGACTGCTTTCAGATGTCACTATGGGCACTTTGAATTTCTTGTTATGTCATTTGGCCTCACTAATGCATCAGCAACGTTCCAATCTTGTATGAATAAGGTATTTAGCAAGCATCTTCAAAAATTTGTTTTGGTGTTCTTTGATGATATCTTGATTTACAGTACAACATGGAAAGAGCATCTAGAGCACATAGACATTGTTTTGGGAATCTCAGAGCATCAGTCCTTCTATGCTAAGCTATCTAAATGTGAGTTTGGTTTGACAGAGATCCTATATTTGGGACATATTATAAGTTATAAGGAAGTACAGGTTGATCAAGAAAAAATTCAGGCAATTTTGGATCGGCCTCCACATACTAATCTTACACAGCTGAGAGGTTTATTTGGGTTGTGTAGCTACTATAGGAGGTTTTTCAAGGGATTTTCTCAGCTTTCTGCCCCCTTGACTGATTTGAAAAAGAAAGGAGCTTTTATTTGGATAGAAGAGGCACAAAAAACATTTGATAACTTTAAGGAGGTAATGAGTTCATGCCCTATGCTTGCAATTCTAGATTTCTCTTTACCTTTTGTTGTTGAATGTGATGCTTCTGGAGAAGGTATAGGAGCTGTCCTAACTCAAAGGGGACATCCAATAGCATTTGAGAGTAGAAAATTAAATCAATCAGAGAAAAGTTACTCCATCTATGATAAGGAAATGTTGGCAATCATGCATGTGCTTCATCAGTTTAGACAATATTTGGTATGTGGGAGATTCATTGTAAAGACAGACCGTAATAGCCTCAAGTTTTTCTTAAACCAAAGGGATTTGAATGATCTTCGACAAAAATGGGTAAGCAAATTTCAAGCTTATGATTTTGATATTGAATACATGAAAGGAAAGAATAATGTGGTTGTTGATGCTCTCTCAAGGAAGCCCACCTTGTGTTCCTTAACATCTATCTCTGCTGATTGGAAAGTCTCCATAATTTCAGAGTATGCTAAAGATTCCTTTGCCACCAAGATTTTGGATAATTTAGTGGATGATAATAGGTACAAGGTTGTTGATGAATTGATTTATTACAAGAACGGGATGTTCTTAGTGCCAAGATCAAAAACTAAGGAAAGGATATTGAGGGCCTTTCATGACACACCTTTGGCCGGTCATCAAGGATACTTAAAGACATATTGGAAACTTTGAGAGAGGTTTTCATGGAAGGGTATGAAGAAGGATGTCCTTAAACACATTAAGGAATGCATAGTATGCCAACAAAACAAGAGTGAGAAAATTTTTCTTGCAGGGTTGTTGCAGCCACTTCCTATTCCTGAACAAAAATGGGAGAGTATTTCCATCGACTTCATCACTGGGTTGCCCAAGGTTCAAGGTAAGGATTGCATATATGTGGTGGTAGATAGACTAAGTATGCACATTTCTTTCCCATCATATCTGATTTCAAGGCATCACAAGTGGCATAATTGTTCTTCAAGGAGATTTTCAGGTTACATGGCTTGCCTAGAAACATTGTCAGTGACCAGGACAGTAGATTCCTTAGCTCTTTTTGGAAGGAGCTCTTTCATTTGGTAGGAACTGAACTCACTCCCAGTACTAGCTATCACCCTCAAATAGATGGACAAACAGAGATAGTTAATAAATGGATAGAGGGATATTTGAGGAACTATGTTTCAAATCAACAACATGCTTGGGTGAAATGGTTGCACCTAGGGGAGTATTGTTACAATACATCTCATCACATTTCTATTGGTATGCCTCCTTTTCATGCTTGCTATGGTTATGATGCCCTTTCCTTTGTTGATCTAGTACTTTTAGATAGTAGAGTACCTGTAGCAAGTGATTTCATTAAGCAAAGCCAAGACATAATAAGGTCCCTCAAGGATAATCTACAACATGCACAGAACCAACAGAAGTTGTACGCTGATAGGAAAAGGACTAAAAGATCTTTTAAGGTAGGAGATTTGGTATTTTTTAGGTTGCAACCATATAAGAAAAGCACCTCAAAGAGGAGTGGGGTAGAGAAGCTCAAGCCAAGGTTCTATGGGCCTTATAAGATCATTAGGAAGTTAGGAGAGGTAGCTTATGAATTGGAGCTCCCACCAAACAGAAAAATACATAATGTTTTCCATGTCTCTTTCCAAAAGAAGGTTCTAAGCTAGAAAACCATAGTATCTAAAAAATTACCACCTCTTGATGATGAAGGGAAATTAGTCTTAATACCAAAAGAGGTTTTGGATACAAGAGAGAAAAGATTGAGAAATAGGAGCATCACAGAGCATTTGGTCAAATGGAAAGGATTACCATTGGAGGATGCAACTTGGGAAGGATCACATATTCTTGAGAATCCCAACCTTCATTTCTTGAGGACAAGAAATATTTGGGAGGGAGGACTTGTCATGTCCCCTTTTCAAATAATTAAAAATAATAACTTTTGCTAAGGCTGGCAGGCTCAAAAAGTTAAGTTTCAGGAAAAGGGGCTAATCTTTGGAAACCAATGGATTAATAAATGTTAAATATTATTAAAATATGTCTAATTCACCCCTCTTGGTCATGAGTTAGGGTTATGCCCCCTTTTAAAGGGGTTTGGAGGCATTTTGGGCTCATTCTAGAACTTGATTTTTGCTCATTGTTTTGTTGTTCTTTAGAGGCTACCAAACCTGTGGATAAGGAGACCCAAAGATGGGATTTTGTAGGTTTCCAAGAGGGATAAGGATGGAAGTTTGAGGCTATTCCATGTGAAAGCTCATGCAGAGTTTTCCCTTGTGTTGATCAATGCGGATTTGTGAGTTTTCGGGTGTATTTGTGTAAGATTTTGGTGTTTTCAGTTGAGTTTTTCATATCAGTTTGGGTTTTTGTTGTATTGCAGCCATTTTTATATTAAAATAGAGCAGAATATATGTCTTGGGTTGTGATTCTACTTCTATGATAGATTGTTAGTGTTTAATGGTGTTTCTGAGCTATTTTGTGTTGTTTTCGGGAGCCCGATGAGCATTGTTTTGGTTATCCATTTTGGATTTATTGTGTAAAATCTTTGCAAATCTGGAAATGTCATTTTTTAGGCCATTATTATGGTGAATTTTTTATAAAAATTTCTACTTTCAAATTTATCAATAATATGTGAAGCTGTGAAGTTTTTTGGCACTATTTAGGGCATACCCGATTTGTGTTTTATTGAGAAATTGTATAATCTTTCAAAGTGTTGTTTGTTTAATTTAATAATCTGATTAGAAGATGCAAATATGATATAAAAACCAGAAAGGGGACATTTCATTCATTGTTATCTTGTTGATTGCTTTGGAATCAATACACATTCACCACTATCCATTCTTCTTAGATGACAATACAGTTGGTACCGCACATGGACTCAAACTCTCTTGGATCAAACCCTTCTACAATAATTCTTGGATTTGTCAGTTAAGTTCCTGATTCTTGATAGGTGTTAATCGATGTGGTGCCTTATTCGGTAAACTAGCTCCGAGAATCAAATCCATAGAATGATCAATGCTTATTTTTGGTGGAAAACCATCAGGTACATTATCAAAAATGATTTCTATATACTTGGTGAGTAACTTATCAATATCTTCAGGGATACTATCTATTATTTTCTCACTCGATTTATTATGAATCATAGCAAAACATACATCCTTCTTCTTTAAATCCTTAACAAAATTTGTTCCTTCCATGTCAAACAAACTTTCACATATGTGCAAACATTACCAATAGATTCTTCAATCAAAGGAAACAATATTTTTCTTCTTCCATCAGCCCAAATAGTATATTTATGCAATCTTCCATGATATATAGCATGTATATCATATTGCCAAGGTCTACCCAATAGAATATGACAATAGTCCATAGGCATGATATCACATAGCACTTTATCATAGTACTTACCAATTTTCAAATTTACATAACATTGTTCACTTACCAATAGTGTATGCTCATCCTTGATCCATGAAATTTGATACGGTTTCAGGTGTTTCAACCTCTTTAACTGCAAAATTGTAACCATTTCCTCAAATGCCAAATTCTACAAGCTTCCACTGTCGATGATTACCTTCCACACTTCATCAGCAACTCTGCATCTGGTCTTGAACAAACATTTCCTTACCTTATCTTCCTTATTACTTTCACTCCATAGTGCTCTTCTAACCATCAAGTTCTTTTCCTTTCAAGTTCATTCGGTGAGCCTTCTTGCACCAAAGAATTTATACTATTACTAACCTTCTTACTTGCATGTGTACACTCAAATGACCTATGTCCTTCTTCTCCATAGTTGTAACAATTTCCTCAGAATCCACCTCTGTTATAACCACCTCGGTAGTTACTGCCTCTTCCTCTAGAGTAACTTTCACTTTTCCACTTGGTCTTGCCTTTACCCTAATTTGTTTTGTCTTGATCAGATCTATTTTTTTCACCATAAGATCTACCTCTTCCTCTATGGAATGTACTACCTCTTCCTCTTTGTCTTTGTTCATGTCTTTTGTTCAATTTCTCCTCATCTTTTAGGGCAAACTGGTAAGCTTCTTCAATACTTTCCAACTTGACCAAATGGATTTCCTCTTGAATAGAATCTCTTAACCCATTTAGGCATCTAGCAATTCTTTCTACAGCATCCACAACATGTCAAGATGTGATATATAGTCTATAGAATTCCTTAGTATAGTCTTTTACCAAGCCATCTTTCTATCTCAAACTTTGCATTCGCCGAACTAGGTTAATCTTGTAATCATAGGGTAAGAACTTGCCTTTCAATTTATTCACCATCTTATTCCATACCTTGATTTTGTCTTTTCCTTTCCTCTTTTTGTACAATTGTAGATGCTCCCACCATAAGGATGCATGACTCTTCAATTTTGTACTTGCAATTTTGACCTTCTTTTCCTCAAGAACATTTTCATATTCAAAATACTTTTCCATCTTAGTTATCCAATCCATCAGCTCATCTGAATCTAGTCTACCATTGTATTTAGGAGAATTAAAATGTGGTGTAGACTTCAAATTTGTCAATGCCTTCAAAATTCTTTCTTCACCTTGATCCATCACGGGTGAAAGTTTTTCTTCACCTTATTCATGTTTGACTTCTTCATCACTAACATCCTCAAGATGTCTCCCTCGACATTGGACTATCTCAATAGCTTCTAACCTAGCATAAATTTGTCTTAGCATGTTTGCCAAGCATGGATCTATGTCTCTCCTCCCATGAACCATCTTGAAACCCTCTACAATTGCAAGTCATATCCCAATCTTCCACCCTCCAAAAAATATCAACTAGGGTTCGCAAGAAGGAACCCTCGACCTAAATTCATAAATTTAGGTCCAAATCTCAACCTCGCTCTGATAGCACCTGACACAAGAGAGCAGGATGAGGGGCCAAAGGCACACCCAAATCACCAACCTCCTTGCAAGAACATCACATGGAAGCAATAACACAACATGGAGAGAGAGAGAGAGAGAGAGAGAGAGAGAATACAAATAATTCATATATTATTCATCAATAACCTCATACATGCTAGGGTGTAAGGCCTTCCTAGTTACGACTAAATATAATTAGAATTCAATCACAACAGTCCTCCAAACTGTGATGATCCAACTTCAAAACCTATCTCCTATCTCCTATCTTCTAAAAATTGATTCCTACAACTACAACACATTACTTTATTTATATAGAGGCTACCAAAACAAGTCATCCCTCAGATCCATCATTGGAGAAAAAAATGACCAGATCTAGGTCCACACGCTTCCCAATGATCAATGTAACCATTAACTCCATGACCAAAATTCAATGCACAAGTCAACCTCAACAGAAATCCAAAATAAACCAATCGGTGAGAAAGATTATTGAGCGATAGGAAATTAACTCGGTAAACCAACTGAGCCAACTCAGTGAACGAAGGAACCGAGTAGCAACCAAGCCCCTTTGGTGGAAATAGGAAAAACATCACCAAGAGCCCAAAAGAAGCTACCGAGCATATCTAACAACTCTAACTTGTTTTTGGTGACACGGGATTGCCAAGAGCCTAAGATGCTCCTACATCAGCATAAATTCTACTATAAAAAAACTAGATCAAATGTGTTTAGTTCACCCAAACATATTTGATACAAAAATATTTAGGGTTGATTCCAAAAGCAATATTTTGATTCACCATGAAGCTATCAAAATCTATTGAAGGATAATCCACAAATTTAAAAAAAAATTAGAACAAAAATTTGTCCCACGATCTACTCTAAAAGTGAAATAACATAAAATAAATGTGGTAGTAGAGGGGCTCATCCTCATAGAGATTTACACTTCTTTCAAATATATACTGCAATATCAATACTAGTATCAAATCCATTTGGGAAATACTAGTACCAAATCAATTTAAGTATAAAATAGACGTATAGGGTTCTAAAATCCATAAAAAACCAAAACGTGAAGCTAGAAAGAGAAATTAACCAAATTAAAGTATACATATAGGGTTCAAACTACAATTTATACAACTACAGGGTATGTGCAGGATCATGGTATGCCAAAAAGTGGCAATGTGAAAAAGAAGTCCTCATTGATAGACTCTTTGAAAAACAACTATAACTTTCAAACAATATAACATTTTTGAAATCTCAAATATACTTCACATTATATGCTTCACCTTATACAATAGTAATAAAAAATTCTTTGAATTTGATGAAGTTTAGACTAAGTTAAGGTGGTCAGACACAAGAGTCTTTATATTTAGGAAAATTTGTAGAAGAAAAATCATAATTAATTATTTACTTGGAAAAAATATACATCACATCCGAACATGATTCTACTACTTTTATCTAGAATCTTATAAAAAAATATTATCATTTGATTTTGTTTAATGTGTTTAGACATACACCTTCTTGTTGTCTTTCTAGTCCTAATTGATAGACTTATTGAAAAATAGCTATAAATTTCAAACTCTATAACATTTTTGAAGTCTAAAATATGTCGCATTCTATGCTTTTCCTGCTACAAGAAAAATTTAAAAAGTTTTCAATTTGATAAAGTTTAGACTAAGTTAACAAATAACCCATCTATTCCAATTTCTCAGATTCAAACAGTCACCCAGACTACTGCCAAGATTGAACAGACTACTACTCAGATCCGTAGTCAGCAGTTAGCCGATAGCCATGGAATTTCCCAGATTATTCCTAGTGTTGTTTCCAAAGTTGAACAAGTTTTTGATTCAACCACCCAATCCAAATCTTCCACTACCTGTAATTTTTCTGATTCTTCTTATGATGTTGCTCGACTAAAAAGTCAGTTGAAAGATAAAGGCTTAGTTCTCCATACTCCAAAGCCTAGATTAGAAGAATTTGATCCCCAAACAGGAACATGGAAATTTGTGAATATGATGCAACAACAGCATGAACCTTTACAGGTGTTCTCCGAAACAGTTCCACCTTTGATTAATTTTGATGATTTTGATCCTCTGAAAAATAAAGCCACAGTTGATGCTTTTAGAACATGGGTTGATAATGCTATTCATTCTCAGAATTTAACCCAAGAGCAAGCATTAAGAAAAGCTTTAAATGCTTTGACTGGTATAGCCAGAACTGCATGGGATACTCTGAAGCCAGAGTATAAAGATGATCTAATCCATCAAGGTGTGAATGATGTTTGTAGTTCTTTGTATAGAATGTTTGTTGGTCAGTATGACAATGAAAAGAGAGCAGCTCACAAGAGATTTGTTGAAAATCGTCTCTGTGACATGAAGCAACTTGATGCTTACTGTTCAGAACAGTATACTAATTTTTATCTCTCTGGTCAAACCAACAACAACCAATGGATGTATAATACATTCCTTGAAGGTTTTCCCTACCAAATGCAATCTTATTACAGGGAAAAGATTTTAAAAAGTATTCTTGAAACTCCTGATATGACTATCAGTGATGTTACTTTTCCTCAATTGGTTCAGTTTATCAAAGAGATCAATAGTGATCTGTGTACAGAAAGAATCAATAGGAAGAAAAAGAAAGAAGTTATGCCTTATCTGAAGACAGACTTGTGTAAGTGTAATTCTAATTATGGTTGTTTGCAGCACAACAAATCACACAAGTTTAAGAAGAAAAAGTTTAAGCATTATGATAAGAAGGCATACAGTAAGTATTCTAAACCTTTCCGAAAAAAGAAAGTCTTTCTGAGAAATCAGAGAAAGGTTAGGAAAAAGAATTTTACTCCTATCTGTTATATTTGCAAAGGTCCTCATTTTGCAAATAAGTGTCCTGATAAGGAAAAGAATAAAAAGTCTAAGCGAGTTAGAAGATTAACTCATGGTAATCTTGATTCTCTTCCTTTGACAGTTGTTTTTGAAAATTCAGATTCAGATGATATCAGTATAACTGATATAGAAAGTGATGATGAAGATATGGACAATCAAGTGTTCAATGTCCATCAACAAGAAACAGATTCAGAGTTAGATTTTCACTCTGCTGCATCTTCATCAGGTTCAGATTCAGATTCAGAAATCTCTTATTTATGTAATATGTTTTTCTGCAATATGTTTAGATCTGGTTTTGGCAGAGGTACACCTCTGTATGAACAAGGAAGAATGAGAGGTCAGTCTTTAACTCAGATGCAACCAGATTGGTTTAAACCTAGTCCTTCTGAGAAGCTTCAACAGCTTATGTTAAAAAAGAATGAATTAACTCAGAAGAGAAATCAGTTTTTGACTCCTCATCAACATGAAAAGTTGATGAATGATTTGAAAAAGATAGATTCAGATATTGATAAATTGTTTGAAGATAATCCTGAGTTATCTGAAGTATCTGATTTACTATGTTTTGAAAAGATGTCTCTTTCACAGGAAAAGCCAAGTTCAAGTTTTTCTCATGGCTATGTTGTTAATCCTGTTGCTCAAAGAGCATTCCAGAAAAGTTCTCGGCATATATGGTTACAAGATCGTCTGGCATTCTTGTATACTGTGAGAACTGATGTGATAAAAGAAATTGCCAGTGTGCAAAAAGAAATTGCTGAACTTTCTCGTGCAGCAATTAATCCTCTTGAGGAATACCTATTTGATAAATCGAATTCAGATGAATCAGCCCAACCAGCTACAGAAGAAGAAGCAGCTGATCCAAAGCAAGCCTTTGCTTACCTTAAGGGTATATCTAACCCTTGTCCTGCTTTTCTGTTGACTATTAAATTACCTGGTTTAAAGCCCTATACTTTGTGTGCTTTACTTGATTCTGGAGCTGATTGTAACATTGCCCGTTCTGAATGTTTTCCCAGAGATTGTTGGAAATCTACTGCAACTTCTATCCACTCAGTAAGTCATAAGGACAATCCCATTCATTTTCAAGCTGTAATCCCTATCCAGTTTCCCTCTAATACCTATACAGCCACTTTCCTACAGTACCCTGTTAAGCTGTATGACTGTATTATAGGAAGTGAAACCCTACAGCAATGGAGTCCTTACACAGTTGGTGTTGCAGGTTCTCATATAAGTTTTTCATTTGGGTCAGTTCCCCAAATCAATGAACAAAGGATCTATTCTCCGAAGTTGTCTTTACCAACTCCTGCAAAAGTTGTTCTTCCTGGTTCTCGTGTCTGGTTTGTCAACCAGTCTCTTTTCACCCGGGGGGAATTAGAGAAAATTCAGAAAGATTTCACTGATACTGTCTTGACCAAAGATTTGCATAAGTATTCCAGAAAGTTTGTTTGCACCTTTCCTTTGAAAAAAGATCTCAGTGGTGTTGAGATTACACCTAAGTGCAAAGCTAACTACTATATTTTGTCAAGAGCAGAACAGGAGCTTTGTGAAAAGGAGATTGCAGATCTACTTGATAAAGGTATAATCCGACCTAGTAACAGTCCATTTTCTTGTCATGCAATGTATGTTCCAAAGAAAGATGAGAATGGAAATGAATTAGAAGAAAAAAGGTTAGTTGTGAATTACAAGCCTTTGAATGTCTGTTTAGAAGATAATAGACATCCCCTGCCTAGCAAAGATTACATTTGGCAGCGAATTCAAGGTTGTAATGTATTTTCAAAGTTTGACTTGACTAAAGGGTTTTGGCAAATTGCAGTTGCAGAGATAGACAGATATAAGACAGCATTCTCTGTTCCACAAGGTCTGTTTGAATGGTGTGTATTACCATTTGGTATTAAGACTGCTCCCTCTATCTTTCAGAAATGTATGGATTCTATTTTTGCCCCTTATGCTAAATTTATCCAACCATACATTGATGATATTTTGATTTTCAGTCAAGATCATAAGTCCCATATGGAACACTTGAAAAAGTTCCTCTCTATTTGTCAAACTCATGGTTTGTGTCTCAATCCTACAAAGTTGAGTTGGTGTTCTGAAAGTTTAATATTTATTGGCACCAAGATTGAGCCTAATGGTAAAATATATCCTCAAGATCATTTGTTAAGAAATATTCAGAAGATTGAGGTTACTGACAAAAAGAGTTTGCAAAGATTTCTCGGCATGGTTAACTATGTCGCAGGTTATTTTCAGAATATAGCAGAAGCCCGAAAAGAGTTGAATAAGCTTCTGAAGAAGAACTCTCCTCCATGGGCTGATGTTCATAACAATGCAATTGCTAAGATCAAGCAACAATGTCAAGAATTGCCACCTCTGAAGTTGCCTGGTAAAGGTAAGAAAATTGTACAAACAGATGCTAGTCATTCTGCTTGGGGTGCTGTTTTGCTTGAAGTGTCTGAACATCATGGTAAGGATAGAGAAGAAATTGTGAGATATGAATCAGGATCTTTTAAGGGTTCTGAGATGAACTACCATAGTACTCATAAAGAATTATTAGCCGTAGTTCATGCTTTTGAAAAATTTCAGTTATTTATTGGTGATCAGAAATTCTTGCTAAGAAGTGATTTACAGAACTTGCCCGGTTTCTTTAAAAAGGAATCCAAAAATAAAGTTGTTAGAGCAAGATTGCTTAGATGGGCACAGTTTCTTGATACATTTGATTTTGATACTGAGCACATTGAAGGTACTAAGAATGTCTTAGCTGACTTCCTTAGTCGTGAAGGTTGTTACTCTCATACTGTTAATTCTCTTTCTCAGAACAGTATTAATGAAGATAATGAGCCTAGAGTTATTCATCCCAATCTTAGATCCACTGTTTTAGACAGTCAACAAGATATCAGGTCTAACATTGAAATTGTTCTTGATAATGAACCTGGTGATTGGAATGATTGGATGAGAAGATACAGAATTCTTCAGAGAGAAGAACAAATTGGTGAAAGGTTGATGACTCAGCATGGAAGGCATGTAAATAGTATTAAAGTTCAAGTCCCTGATAATCCAGTGTTTCAGCCGAATCTTCGCACAGATCTTGAACATGATCAAGGTAACATTTTGTTTCATTTATGGAATAATGTGATCGACATTATTGATGGACATGAAGATGATAGATACCAAGTTATGTTGAATGAGTTTAATAATGATCAGAATAGGAATGTTCATAATGTTAACATGATTTGTCAAAGAACTGAAGAGTTTAACTTCATCAGTCATGTTGATTGGAATCCTAACAGTTTGGATGTTTCCAAGGATATATATGTTTGTCTCAGAGATCGTCATTTCTCTGCTGGTAGAAATCTTTTAACAGATTCTTTGATTCAGCGAGAAGCTTGTCATCCCAGTGACCCTGAGATTCAAAGCTATCTACACCATTCAGTTACCAGTGCTACATCATTTGAATGGCCGATCAATATCCTTAGCAGTACTCATATCCCTGATCAGATATCTTGGTTACAAAGAGAAAATCCTTTCTGTGACTTCTTTAGAGGAGTATTTCCACACTGCCATGATTTAATGCCTATGGATTCAAATTATGGTTATCTGTTTAAGATTATGTTTTGGTCATATGCTACTAATCCCATAAACAGATATGTGTTTGATATCTTTGGTCCACAGCAGCAACAAGTTGATTCTATGCAGTTGCGAGATATCCATTCCTTTGCTTTAGAAAGGATTCCTGTATGGATATTTTCCAGTTTCCAGACTTTGTCAGAGCCACACACTGAAAAAGCTTTTGTTCGATGTAAAAGAAGAATACTCTGGAAAGAAGAATCCCTTGAAGATAAGTTCGACCGCATTATGCAAGGATCAAGATTCGCAGATAAAGCTGACAGCTCCGAGCAAGAAGATGATGATGTTGAAATCGATTGGGAATCTCATTCTCCCAGATCGCGTGCTTACTAAGTGGGGTTGTCACTTAGTCGAGTTACTATCCTCTCGGAATAAAAGGATGCATGGATCCCACCATGGTAAAAAGAAGGATAAGGTTCTCCTTTAAAAGACCTACGTGTTACCCTTCACGTGTCAAAAAGATGCTTTGTTCTTATCTCGTATTACTGTTCGAGATAAGGTCGGTCAATAAAGTAGATGCTCTGCTACGTGTCCATTTCTTGTGGACGGATTTGAAAACTTTGTAAGATGAAATGCAACCCAAAAGTCGGTTCCTCTCCTATATAAGGAACGCAGACCTCACTTGCAAATCATAACTTCCTCGGATAACAATTCGAGAGCTCAAGAGTCAGTAGCAGAGAAAGTTAGAGTGTCTAGTCTATAGTTTCTTGCATAGTCTTGCATAGTCTGTAGGAAAGAAAGACATAGAGAGTATGCTCTCTTCCTGAAGGAAGATCAGAAATCAGACTGTCGATCTTATAGCATGTCTGTAGAGTCTGAATCTTGTAAATCAGCCTGTTATGGTTTGATAATAGTCCTGGAGTCTATATGTTATTAAAGTGCCCGATTTAATGAAAGATAGTGTAATCTATGTTTCTCGGAGCTTTGCGAAAAGTTGGTATCAGAGCATGGTTGTTATTAATATAAGCATTCATTTTAGTTTGCATATCTTGTTTCAAAAACTTTGCTTCTCTTACAGTTCCATTTAAAAGTATTGTGTTCTTTTGTCTGGATCTCGATTCTTGAATTCTCGGATACACAGATTGGCATAATTTAGCATTTTGGTCTGTGTAGTGGCTTCAGGCTGTCCTGAGGCAATTACATGATGAGGCCAGAATGGGATAGCAAACTTATCATCATTCAGCAAAAAGTCATGTAACGGAGGAACAGTAGGTTCAACAAAATTAGCTTCGGTAAAACTGGTTTTATTACCAGACATCAACATATGCACATGGAAAACTGGCTTAACAAAAGAACAGTGAATGCATTGCATACTTCCATCATCTAGTTCTGTGAACTGAGGATGAGGACACTGAGGAAGTTGCTGTGTCAAAGGATTAGTCACAAAGGGACGTTCATCAAAAGACAAATTACACATGGTATAGAATAAAGATCCATGAGGATTAGGAACAGCATCAGGATGATAGCAAGAATGTAAAGGCTTGCGCTGTAACAAAGTAGATCCTGATCTTTGTAAAGGATGATCTTTATAATTGAAACTGGAATTCACACTGGAAGAGCTAGATGCAGACAAATGTTCAGAAACAAATGAAATACGAGCTTCAGTAGCAGTCTCATGAACTTTGGAAATAACAGTAAGGTTCTTGGGAGAATCTAACTGTTTAAGAGCTCTGACATCTACAATCCATTCTTTAGGAACTTTGATTTCAGATAGATTGACCATTTTAGGAACAGTGAGCTGTGCTCCTTTAGTATCTGTTTGCCATAACAGAGAATACCTAACTTGGGATTTGTCACTCCTTGGATCCTTAACAATAGGGATAGTTGTGTTAAACAACCTACCATACAAGGCAAAGAACAAAGCATGTGTCCTTGATCCAGGCTTCATATTTAGGTACTGGGTTCCAAATTGAAACATCAAAATCTTATCAAGATGGTCATCTAATAGACTTATAGCAAAGTTCGGAACAACATCAAATGCTGTGGCTCCAGCAGCCATAGGGGCAGAAATACCTCCCATAATCATATCAGAATAATTGTTATGACGGGCATCGAGAAGAGTCATTAAGGCAGTAGCAGGAATGCCTTTCCTATACAAAGGTTCTATACCACAAATGATATGACCTATATGCAAATACTTATAACCATTTTTTTGTTTGGCTTGTTTAACCAAATTTTGAATCTCCTTATTAGATAAGAGATTAATGAAACTATGAGGCTTATCACAATTAACAACTACTTGCATCTCTATCAACTTACAGATAGCTTTAGACTTATAAGAAAGAAATCCTAAATCACCATATATCTCTTGCCATTTCTTTTTAGGAAGTTTAAATCTTTCACTGGGTAATTCTAACTCATTACTATCAGACTGAAAAGGATTATCTATATTGACATTTTGAGTTATTATATTCTAGAAACGTTGTAGATAAAAAATCACAATTAATTACTTATTTGGATAAAAATTATAAAAAAATATGTGTCACATTCGAACATGAGTCTACTACTTATATCTAGAATCTTGTAAAAAAAATTATCATTTGATTATGTTTAAGGTTGTCAGAAATACGCCTACTTTTTTTTTTTTAATTTCATATTACTACATTGAAATTCAAAATTTTCAACATATAGAATAATAGTTTTTCAAAAAAGCCCTAGTATTTTAGAAACTAAATTCAATTTTCTACAAATTCTCTTCTTACATATTTTTTATATAATATTTATAACTTGTTCAAATTTTTATGTCAACTTGTTGAAACAAGATTTTCTGCATTTTCATTGCCACTTAAGGGCCTAGTTTGGCATACCATGATCCTGCACATAACCTACAATACTATAATACACAATTTTTCCAAACCCTTGAATTACGCACAAATATGCCTCAATGAAAAGGTAAAAAAAATCCCCATTTAATAAAGAGTCCATTAAATAGAGACTTTGAACTATCACAAGAACTTTATTTCCCATAATGGATTTGATAACCTTTCAATCATAGGCTAAAATAACTTTATTAGCACATAATGGATTTACTAACCTTTTGATCATACATAAAAATGTCCCCTTGCCACGTCCATCTACAAATAGAAACCATAAGAAGTATTGAATGTCTTCTTGGAAATCAGAGAAAGATTCTATCTCAAATTTCATCTACTACTAACCTTGTAACCTTGCCAACAAAAATTAACACAAGGAGTCAAACAAATTCAAATGCATGGCCATGCTAAAACAAAACCATGACACAAAAGACAAAACAAATTGAAAAAAAAAATTATTTACAATTCTTGTCTGTGTACAAATTCTTCTACCATATATCTATGTACACCTCCATTCATCATATAGAATCATGTTTATTCATCTTCTCTAGTGAAGCATAAGCTTTACGCCTAGCAATAGATATTTTGTTGATGCTTAGATTATCAATGTTGCATAGCCATCCCCTTCCTTGGTACTTTTCACCTCCTTGTAATGCGTAGAGTACCAAGAGCATAGAGTCAAAAGGATTATCACTACATTCTCTTTGGTGTGAGCAGAGCTATAAAGTGATCCTGTGTAAAGGCTAAAAATCATCTTGTGATGGAGAAGCTTCTAGGTGTTTCTTGGGGTAGTTATGATATTAAAAAAAAATTATTATTATTTTTGGAAAAATGGTTTTTTTACTTGCTCTAACTAATGACAAATTAGAAAAGTCATATTTTAAATCATTGAAAATAAAAATTAATAAGATCAACTATAATATTTTTATCATATAAAATTTAATACTTTGTTCTGAATGGTTGGTTGATTAGTCAAATAAAAAATTCACATCTCAACGGATGCATAAATATACCTACTACAAGCATGAACTAATAATCATTATGATTATAATATTAGAAATAAATCATCATCCCCTCCCTTCCAATGAGTTGTTGTTGGTTACCCCTGAAAAGTGCAAGTCCCCTCTGGACCTTCCTAGTTCCTCTAAGAGAAAACCTAATAAGGCCTATGTTAAAAAGGGTGTCACAATAAGCATTTTGGAGGATGAGAAAATTATTGTTGGTAATTCCAACAGGGTAAAAATTGAAGAACCTGCTCCCAGAACTGGAAGCTGAAGGTTGGCTAGGCTTGATAAAAATGTGGCAAACCCTCTCTCTAAAGGGAAAAACATAATGAGTCAAGAAGATTTATCCTCATCTGAAGAACATTCCAATCCTAATGAAGACAGTACGAATAAGTGTTATGATGAGGATGAGGAACAAGAGGATCAAGATGTTGCTTCCCAAAATTTATCTAACGATGAAGACATGGAAACTGTGAATCAAGACAAAAAAACCCAAAAATAATGATAACTTAGAAGACTCGCAAGAGAATGAGGATAATAATGGGGACATTTAGGAGATGGAGGAAGAAGAGATTGCTCTAGAAAATCCTTTACTTCGTATTATGGAGAGACTTGACAAGCTTGAAAGAAGAATGTCTAAGAAGAGTATGGCTATCGATGGAGTGTTGGAATCTCTAATTAGTATTACAAATGGTAATATGAATAGAGCAGTTATGGGCATTTCCACAAGGAAATCTAAGATCAGGAAATGACTCAAAAAGATGGGATACAATGTTGGCACCATGCGTGGATGACTGCAAACTAGAAAGTTGGACACCTAGTCAGAAGAGCTCTGGGAGATGGAGAAAGACTGGAGCCTAATTGAGGCTCTCCATAATTCCAAATGAGTTTTAATGTGTATTGTGTGTTTTTTCATCTCGTCTTTAGGATAAAGTTGTTTAAAAGTTTAAAGACTCTTTGGGTTATTATCTTATACTTAGTTTTTAATTCAATTAAGTGGAAAATAGATAAGAATATAGTTGTTAGATTAATGTTATATGGTAGTATCATGCGTGTTGTTGATTAGATATGTCTACTATGTTCTTCTTGTCTCTTTTTGTGGGGCTTTGGTTTCCTAGTGGTCTTCAATGTAGGGTGCCCCTCACTAATTTTCAGTGTTTGGTTGTTGTTTTTTCTTTGTTGTACCTAATATTGTAAGGGATCAAGGCCCTTTCTCTTCTTAACTAATCAAAAATATCTGAAATGAAACTTATTATCATATTTAACAAAATAAAAATATAGATTAACAAGTCTAAGAAAAAAATATTATTTGTAGCTTTAAAATAAAAAATTTGATACACTTTATTTACTATGACAAAAATTCCCTTGCATGATAGCGACCTCCACAATAGAAGGTAACTCCTTACACAAGCATCTTTAACTACCACCATCATAATTGGAAATCTAACTCCCAAACACCCCTTTAAGCATTAATTACACCTTGACATTTCCAATGTAACTCCCTATTCAATATGCTATTACAAAAATATTTCTAAGCTGCTAGAAAATAAATAAATAGTTACATATATCCCCACCCTTATATAAATGTTGCAGTTTATCATCTTCATAAATTTTGGAGATACCTACACATTTAATCATCTATGAAAAATTAAGTTGCAATAAGACGACTAGGATTTGTAAGGTGAATAACATATACCTAATTTCAACAATTACAGTCTTGTATCATAAATTTGACAATAAATAAAATGAAGTAGTATATTAATATTACCAATTCGTCTTTTATTGACTAATGACAATTGATTAATAGAGGTGTTTAAATTCCTAATCACTAAATCTCCATAAAAACAATATTAAAGTATTCAACTTGAATCGAGAATATAGACACTTTCACAACATAAAAAAATATTGATCACATGAAAAAATGATTGTATTGAAATGAGATACAATGTATTAAAAAAAACTACTTATAAAAACAAGAAAAAAGAATGAAAGATTAAAAAAAAAAAAAAAAACATATGTCCCAATTATATGCTATTTTTTTAAAAACTAAAACCTACCCATTTAAACAACACTAAAACATTATTAAAAAAAATATGCTCAATTAAATAACACTCTCACCATACATACCCATTATGCATTGGAATGCACTTGCTATTAATGATTTAGTAGACATCTGAACTAAACCAACTAAAATGAGTTTGTAAAGTTATGTCGGTCATCTAGAGATGGTGGCCAAAAGAATTTTAAGAAAAATAAACTAATCTTTATTTGTTAGACACATTTATATCATTGTGAAGAAAATTTTGTGCATGGATGGTTGGGGTGTTTGATGACAAATTACCATATATGGATACCGCTGCAACCTTCAGTACTTTTTTGAAACCGACCCATTACATTTCTTCATATTAATGAAAATTTATTCATTTTCAGCCCCACCATTCTTTTTACAAAATGGTTTGGGACATTATTGGAAAAATAATCTGGTTCGGACCACTTTTCATTAGTATTCGCACTTGTAATTTGGAAGCTTATTAGTCTTTTTTTTAAAGGATTTGTGAGAATTTTAATAAGCGGTTGTATATGTAGATGTTTTAGTTCTTTCAAAGTATCAAATTTAAATAGGTTAAGCAAGTACTATTGTAATGAGTTTTGGATTTTCTGGTTTAACTAGTGATTAAAACAATGTATCTGCACCAATAAAAAACTATTAAATTTGTTATTGTATTATATATTTTATATTTTGTATAATAAAAATGATAAATTTTTAACTTTATCATATATATAAATTATTTATTAAAATTTTGATTGGCTAAATAATTTGAAGTGTTATACACGAAATTTGCACAATTCTTCCAAGTGCTTACTCAAAAGTTATGGTGTTCGATGGTCCCACATTATTATTTTTAAACTCATTTAAAACTATTTTGAATAGTTTTTTTATTTTTATTTTTAATAAACCGTTAAATGCCATACTCACTGATATAAAAAAATTTATGTTAAAAATAGAATTATTATTGATAAATATTTATTTTAATATAAATTATTTTACATATTTTTTATTATAAATTATAAAATTTTATAAATTTATATTTAATAATTATATTTTTAAAGACCGCATATAAGTGATATATATAAGGATAAGATATAGACTATTTATGTATATAGAGGGATAAAATATTAATGGGATGAGGTGAACTTTGTAGAAGATTATACCATTTATCATTATATGTAGATATCAAGATTTGTTTTCAAAATGAATATATAACTACATGAGAAACGATATAGATATTCAAATATATAAATAGTTTTTTAATAAATACTTCATTTAGTGAAATATATAACTAAAAAGTTTGAACATATATTTACACTTTTCATTAAAAATTATAATTTTTTAATATTTATAAATACTATTAGAAACACTACTAATTAATAATTATATAAAGTAATGATTGAAATAAGAAATTTGTGACTCTCAAGACTAAGTCAAATTGTGCTTAATACTCATTTCATATCTAAGTAGATCATAGAGAGTCATTTTCATAGACTATTGATGAATTAGAATAAATGAATTATCAATTAAATATAAAAGTTTCTTTTGAATTTTCAATGTGCTTGTCATTTTGTTCCCCCGTTTACATGCAAAGAGACACACCTAATAGTTTCATGTTATTCTATATTCACTAATAATTGCAATTTCTCCACAATAGAGATTTTAGATTTGTGTGATGACAACAATTATTATCATCTTGTTTTCTGGGGTAAATTGATTGATTGTTTGCTTTCAATTTAAACTGCAATTATTGAAATTTATGATTCGTATGATGTGATAGAAAGTTATGTTTATTCAATGTTGAAACAATTAATAGATAGAAAGTTATACATATGTTGAATTGACCGTTTCTTTTTACAATATCAAAATTTTAATTCTTTTCAAATAAAATATAAATTATTATCTTATATTTAAAATTATAAAGTAATTTAGAATAATACCATTTTATTATTTTATTTTCTATTTTATTAAAATTAGTAATACCTTGAAATATTAGCATGTTATGATTTATTTTTTAAATTTTCTCACACCATTAACAACATACTTTATGAATGTTCAAATTCCAGCAAATCTTCACTTCAAAGATTCGGTTCAACATAAAAATGTTGAAATAATCAACTTAATTAATAAAAATGTTGAAATAATCAACTTAATTAATAAAGGAATCCACATGATATTCCCACGTCACTTTTTATGATTCTACAACACCAACTACGTTAAATATTCATTTAATTTCACGAGGTTAGTGAAAGATTTTGAAACTAACGACAAATAAATTTGAAATTGATGACAAACGATTCCGGTGGGACTCTTTTAGCTATAGTCTACGTTTAAATATTTGTTCTACCTTTAATATATAACGTTGTATTGTATTTGAACTTAAGTATGAGCATAAATGAGTATACGGTTTGAACATATATATTTTTTAAATATTTATTTAATTTGTGTCTTAAAAATAATAGTTTAGTATATGAATAATTCTTTTATATAATTTATGATATTTATTTTGAAAATAATTTAATTTTGAGTCTTCATAATTCAATTTTTTATTTTATTATTTTCAATTTTGATTGAGGTTAGTTGATTGACTTTTGACTCTTATTTTTTAAAAATTAAATTAAATTTTTACTTTAATCAATTTAATTTTGAGTCTTCATTTTTTAATTGTTGTGATTCAACTCTTAATTATATAATTTTCGAATTTGATTGAGGTTAGTTGATTGACCTTGACTATCATTTTCTAAAAGTGAATTTGATTTCAACTAGTTATTTCTTGCTAGATCAACCACAAAATATTTAAATTTGAATGTTAGGTTGGTATATAAAAAGAAAGCATCATTCATTTAGACATCATGTAATCACTTAAAATAGTATCAATCATTTAGTCATAGTGAAATAAAAGTTTAGCATCTACATTCATAAGGACATATTAATAGGTGTTTGCATTTTTCTTGGTGTGGCTTTAAATTTGATTAAAAAATATATTTGAAACAATATGCAATGCATGACATAGATTTGTACCCTAAGTTCTATTGGTACTTCTAAGTGACAAGCCCCAAAAATTTCCTCAACAGATACTCATTTTCTCCATTTTAAGATGCATTTCATATACTTCTTTATATCTTTCCAACACCCCTTTTTGGCTGATACCCTATTAAGAACTAACTAAATATACATTTTGACTATTTAGTTATTATATATTGAATGTAATAATTTTTAGAATAATATAGCATTTATTATATCTTAGTTATAATGATTATGATGCTATAGAGTTGTTTAAGCGCAACAAATTCATTTTAATAATGCTAGACACTTTTTTATTGAAAAAATGTACAGTAACAAGACAACCAGACAAGGGGAGCACATAGCTAACAACCCATAATCAACATAAAAGAAAATTACTTACAACCCATAACCATCACATAAACATTGTCTTCATGTCATGAGCATCACAAAAAGTATGACAACTATGACTATATGTGGAGACCAACAACATAAACAATAGAATTCCAATAGCTAGTATCCCAAGAGCAGAGCAACAATGATGAACAAAATAATTGAGTAGGAGGAAATAAGGAATAGTTGTTTCTACAAGTGAGCCATTAGTTCTTGATCAATACAAATCCTCTTGTTTCTAAGGAATTGATCCACTTGACATTTGATGCATTGAATTTGAAAAACCATCTTTAATTTCATCATAGAATCTGCTTGTTGTTGAGAGAAGAAAGAAGTATGACAATAAAATATATTGAAGAAAAGCTTTAGAACTACAAATTCCTGATGGTCATTATGATTATTGAAAATTGTTTTATATTCATTTCTCCTTCAATGCAATAAAATAGCATGTCGAACTTATCAGAAATAACATTATTATGAAGCCCAACCTTGAGAAAAACTCCTTTCCAATTAATTTTATGCTAAAAAATAGCACATAACTCATGAATCATAGAATTCCATTACTTCTTAATAAATTGGCATCACCAAAAATATGCCTCATATCTTTGCATTACTGGCAAAAAGAAAAAGTAAGGGTTTGGACCATAATACACTTCATTCCCCCCCCCCCATTAGGTAGTTTGTAATGTAGAATCTTCCAAGCTATTAATTGAGTGCATATGAAATAATATTTTGCTTCCAAAATTGACCATAATTTTTTGCCCTTTTTTCCACTAAATCTATAATTTTGTTTGATGTTAAGGCAAGATTTCATGGGAAAATCAAGAAGTAATTGTAGATATATCTTTTTTAAAGGAAATAATAAGAAAGGATAAGATGATAGCTCCATAACCAAACTTTGAAAAAGTCACATTGAGTAGGGGTACATAGCTTCATAAAAAAATTTAGTGGTACCAATGATTGTAAAAAGATCACAAGCAGTTTGAATTTGTTGCTCAAATTAAATGGACATTTAACAATGTACCATGGTAACCAATTCATTGTATTGAAATTGCAAAGATCTTCAATCTTATTAATTCCTTTTTTATATAGAAAATAAGACTATTTAAGAAATTTTAAGGCAAGAGACTACTCATGATACAATATATGTCTATTCCACTAGATAGACAAAGTGGAGAAGTTGAACCCATGTTCAAGAGAGGTTTCTCTCTATCTTGAAATATGATAGGTATATTGTGAAGCCTTCTAAATTGATTGAAAGGAAGGTGAGGCTTTAATGGATAAAAATGATCCATAAAGGAATTTATCTAAGCTAACCACAACCTAACATTTTCCTTTAACTAAGGTAAGGCTAATCTTGCTTCGTATAAGTATTTTCCAATGTTCATCTTTTTGTTATATGATCAATGTTGTCATTGATGTCAACAAAGGGTTGTATTAATGTCAACCCGCTATGGTTGAGAATTTGTTATGATTGAGAATGAGTATTTGATGAAGAGTTGACTTGATTCGTGTAGGAAAGAGTATCTACTACTCGATATGCAAGAAAGAGTGCTTGAAGGGTAATATATATTTGACATTGAGTGTTTAGATGATGTTTTGATGTTTTAATGAAAATTATACAATAGTGCAAGGTGTATCTAAAAGAAGGAAGTATGAAAAGATAGAATATGTAGGAAAGAGTATTTGAAGGCCCTATGGGAGAATGCTCTACATTCCTATACATAAGATGATGGTAGCTTGTGGTTCTAGTTATAATGACTATGCATTATGAATATTACATTATTATGTTTTCAATTCCCCAACAATTCTTTTGAAGAAGTTATGGTGCATTGTCTGCTAACAATAAGTCTAATAGTCAGGAACAAATTGGATAGGCTTAGATAATGTTCTTAATTGGTATCTATATTTATCTGGTTTGGTGGACAAGGTCATATGGTTCATGCAATGTTTTAGTTTAGACATCTTTTGTTGATTTTCTTCATAGGTGAAGATTTGTTGTTGCAAGTACAATATCATTTCGTCTTTTAGCTTCTAGCTAACTTAACTGTTTACAATTATTGGATTTGATTCTTATTAGATTTTATTTAGGGTGAAGGAAGAGTTAAGGGATAAGATTTATTGTGTCATGCATCTTGTGCTTTGCATGGCATTGTTTGCTTCAGATAATTCTATGGAGCTAACCGATAACACATTTTAATGGTTGTCTGCACATTAATTACCTTTAGGAGCATCTTTGAAGGATGATGTGATGTGTGTTCCTTTATCATATCATTTGAGAAATAATTAGTGTGATGCATTTAGGTCCCCTTTATCTCCTAGGATGGACCGCATTTAATACTTTGTTCATGATGAATGACTTTGTACTATTATTGCTTATATTTTTCATGGATGACCTTGATGATGTTTCTAATGGACAACCACTATATATGTATAGACAAATAGATGAGAGATGTAGGATAGTATATATGAAGAAATTTTGAAGTATGTATGGATCAAATATTAATAAAAAGATAGTAGATAAGGAGGAGAAGAAGTGTGAATTAATGATTCAAAAAAACATGTTATAGAATCTAATTAGGAGATTGACCTACATCTTTTAATATTTTCTCTATGGAGTTTTTCATATGTTTCAAGGGAAACTTTCTCAATCATTATCAATGGGACACCTTCCGACTTTTTCTATTCCACTCAAGGAGTAAGGCAAGGGGACCCTTTATCTCCATTCCTCTTCATCATTATGGCTGAGGCTGTTAGTAGATCAATTAAATAGAGAAATGAAATTAGTCTTTGGAAAGGTATTAAAATCCCATCTACAGATATTTATGTCACTCATACACTATTTGTAGATGACGCATTGATTTATGGTAATGAAAATATTGCAGAGGCTAAAAAAATTAAAAATGTTATAGAAACATATGCATGAGCATTAGGGTAGAGGATAAATGCACAAAAATCAATCATTTTTTTATTTAATACTAAGACATCAATCAGAAGGAGATCAATAGTTCAAATATTGGGTTTTCAAATGGATGAACTACCAATAACATACTTGGGTATACCCTTCTTTATAGGATTAAATAAGGTTTCTTATTGGACTAAAGTTATGGAGAGGATTAACTCTAGAGTTTCATCTTGGAAAGAAAGATGGTTGTCATTGTCAAAGCATATACTTCTCATAAAAACTGTATTAGGAGCCATCCCCACTATTACAGAGTTGATCTAAAAGCTCCCAAATCAATTTTTCTTCACATTGAAAAGATTATAATGAACTTTCTATGGAAAGGGAATATGTCTAGAAAGAGAAGAAAATTCTCCTAGTATCTCTAGATAGTATGGCTTCACATGAATTCTTAGGAGTAGGATTGCATAATATATCTCAATGCAACCAAGCTTTTGGTGGGAAATTAGTTTGGTAGATGTATTCAAAACCAAGATCAAAATGGTGTCAAATCATACAAGACAAGTACTTAGACACTCCAAACTCATCTATAATATTCACTATTTCCAATCCCCCAAAAGGCTCTACAATGTGGAATTTCATGATCTCCTCTAGATAAGTTGTTACTTCATTTATTTCATGGAAAGTGAATATAGGAGAACTAATTCATTTTTGGATTAACTCTTGTAATGGATATCCACCATTAAGATACCGAGTCAGAAAGTAGAATCTGATGAAGTGTTGAAGCTAGTGGAAAGTGAAGGATTGAAGTGAAGATAGAAGAGCACACAAAGGATTTGGTTATGCAAAGATAGTTGCAAATATACAGGTCAAATTATTTATTCTTGCTTATTAGCATTTGTAATAGATAAATCTCTTAACCAAGTAGACTTAACAGTCTTATTGTAAAATCATTGCAAAAGGTAACATTCTAAAGGGTGTTTGAAGTCCTCTAACAAGGCCACTCCTAACAGGGTGAAGATCCTAACAGATTTGAGGTAAATCCCTTAAACGGGTCACACCTAATAGTGTGTATTGTAATTTTTAACTAGATTGGCTCTTAACCGGGCATACTTCAGAAGAGTATTTTCTTAGTGGGTGACAATTCCCACAGTGGTTTTTCCCAAAGCCAGGTTTCCACATTAAATATTGGTGTTACATGTGATTAATGGTTTATGTGTTTGATTTACTGATTGTTAAATTTTATTTATTGTTGTCAGTAAATAGTGAATTATGTTTAACTGAGTTAATTAGTGAAAATATTTTTAGGTATTTGGAATCAGGGATTACTGATTCACCCTCCTCTCTATAATCCAACAATATCTATGTACACCTCCATTCATCATATATAATCATGTTTACTCATCTTCTCTAGTGAAGCATAAGCTTTACACCTAGTAGTAGATGTTTCGTTGATGCTTAGATTAGAAGTGTTGCATAATCATCCCCTTCCTTGGTACTTCTCACCTCCCTCTAATGCGTAGAGTACCAAGAGCATAGAGTGAAAAGGATTACCACTATATTATCTTTGTTGCAAGAAGAGCTATAAAGCGATCCTGCGGTAAAGGCTAAAAATTATCTTACGATGGAGAAGCTTCTAGGTTTTTTTGGTAGTTCTGATATTAAAATTTGTATTTTTTGTAGAAAAAATGGTTTTTCTAATTGCTCTAACTAATGATAAATCAAAAACCATATTTTAAATTATTGAAAATAAAAATTAATAATCAACTCTAATATTTTTATCAAATAAAATTTAATACTTTGTTCTAATTGGTTGCTTGATTAATCAAATAATTTTTTTACATCTCAATGGATACATAAGTATACCTACCACAAGCATGAACTAATAATCATTATGATTATAATATTAGAAATAAATCCCCATCCCCTCCCTTCTAATGAGTTGTTGTTGGTTACCCCTGAAAAGCGCAAGTCTCCTCTGGACCTTCCTAGTTCCTCTATGAGAAAAACTAATAAGGCCTTTATTAAAAAGGGTATCACGATAAGAATTTTAGAGGACGAGAAAATTATTGTTGGTAATTCCAACTAGGTGAAAATTGAAGAACCTACTCCAAGATCTGGAAGCCGAAGGTTGGCTAGGCTTGATAAAAATATGGCAAATCCTCTTGTTACAAGTAGCGGTTGTTGTTGCACCAAAAGATCAACCTATTAATGTCTAATACAACCACTAGACTTATAGAAGACATGGGAGGCAGTTAAGCCATGTTGTGAATCCCGAGGAGAGCACTGACCATTATGCCAACATCTCCCCCTTGAAGCACTACCCAAGGGGATTCGAACCTGTGACCAAGCTTTGATACCACTTGTTACAAGTAGTGGTTGTTGTTGCACCAAAATATTGACATGTTAATGCTTGATACAACCACTAGACTTATAGAAGACACAGGAGGCGTTTAATCCATGTTACAAATCCCGAGGGGAGTACTAACCATTATGACACCACCTCTCTCCAAAGGGAAAAACATAATGAGTCAAGAAGATTTATCCTCATCTAAAGAACATTTTGATCCTAATGAAGACAATAAGGATAAGTGTTATGACGAGGATGAGGAACAAGAGGATCAAGATGTTGCTTCCCCAAATTTTTCTAATGACCAAGACATGGAAACTAAGAACCAAGACAAAAAAAACCCAAAATAACAATAACTTAGAAGACTCACAAGAGAATGAGGATAATAATTAGGATACTTAGGAGATGGAGGAAGAATAGATTGCTCTAGAAAATCCTTTACTTTGTATTATGGAAAGACTTGACAAGATTGAAAGAAGAATGTCTAAGAAAAGCCTGGCTATCGATGGAGTGTTGGAATCTCTAATCAGTATTACAAATGGTATTATGAATAGAGAAGTTATGGGCATTTCCACAAGGAAATCTAAGATCAAGAAATAACTCAAAAGGATGGGATACAATGTTGGCACCACACGTGGATGACTATAAACTGGAAAGTTGGACACCTGATTGGAAGTGCTCTGGGAGATGGAGAAAGACTGGAGCCTAATTGAGGCTCTCCATAATTCCAAATGAGTTTTAATTTATGTCTTGTTGTGTTTTTTT
Organism: Chamaecyparis obtusa; assembly: GCA_027943335.1. Classification (NCBI taxonomy): domain Eukaryota; kingdom Viridiplantae; phylum Streptophyta; class Pinopsida; order Cupressales; family Cupressaceae; genus Chamaecyparis; species Chamaecyparis obtusa. The sequence goes on along the minus strand of BSBK01007974.1, from coordinate 205,042 downwards.
GTCTCTGCTTCATGATAAATTTGTTTAAAAGTTTAAAGACTC
>BSBK01007974.1:0-200000 GCA_027943335.1 Chamaecyparis obtusa | reverse complement strand
ATTAAGAACTAACTAAATATACATTTTGACTATTTCGTTATTATATATTGAATGTAATTTTTTTTGAATAATATAGCATTTATTATATCTTAGTTATAATGATTAGGATGCTATAGAGTTGTTTAAGCACAACAAATTGATTTTAATAATGCTAGACACTTTTTTATTGAAAAAATGTACAATAACAAGACAACAAGACAAGGGGAGCACATAGCTAACAACGCATAATCAAAATACAAGAAAATTACTTACAACCCATAAACATTGTCTTCATGTCATGAGCATCACAAAAAGTATGACAACTATGACTATATGTGGAGACCAACAACATAAACAATAGAATTCCAATAGCCAGTATCCTAAGAGTAGAGCAACAAGGATGAACAAAACAATTAAATAGGAGGAAAGAAGGAATAATTGTTTCTACAAGTGAGCCATTAGTTCTTGATCAATAAAAATCCTCTTATTTCTAAGGAACTAATCTACTTGACATTTGATGCATTGAATTTGAAAAACCATCACTAATTTCATCCTAGAATCTACTTGTTGTTAAGAGAAGAAAGATGTATGACAATAAAATATATTGAAGAAAAGCTTTAGAACTACAAATCCCTGATGGTCATTATGATTATTGAAAATTGTTTTATATTTGTTTCTCCTTCAATGCAATAAAATTACATGTCAAACTTATCAAAATAACATTATTATGAAACACAAACTTGAGAAAAAACTCATTTCCAATTAATTTTATGCTAAAAAATAGCACACAACTTATGAAACATAGAATTCCATTGTTTCTTAATAAATTGGCATCCCCAAAAATATGCCTCATATCTTTGCATTACTGGAAAAAAGGTAAAATAAGGGTTTGGACCATAATACACTTCATTCCCCCTAGCAATAGGTAGTTTGTAATGTAGAATCTTCCAAGCTATTAATTGAGCATATGAAATAGTATTTTGCTTCTAAAATTGAGCATAATTTTTTGCCCTATTTTTTTCACTAAATGTATAATTTTGTTTGATGTTAAGGAAAGATTTCATGGGAAAATCAAGAAGTAATTGTAGATATATTTTTTTTAAAGTAAATAATAAGAAAGGATAAGATGATAGTTCCATAACCAAACTTTGAAAAGGTCGCATTGAATAGGGGTACATAGCTTCATAAAATGTTCTAATGGTACCAACGATTGCACAAAGATCACAAACAGTTTGAATTTATTACTCAAATTAAATGGACATTTAACAATGTACCACGGTAACCAATTCATTGTATTGAAATTGCAAAGATCTTCAATCTTATTGATTCCTTTTTTATATAAAAAATAATACTATTTAATAAATTTTAAGGCAAGGGACTGCCCATGATACAATATATGTCTATTCCACTAGATAGACAAATTGGAGAAGTTGAACCCATGTTCAAGAGAGGTGTCTCTCCACCTTGAAATATGATAGGTATATTGTCAATCCTTCTAGATTAATTGAAAGGAAGGTGAGGCTTTAATGGATAAAAATGATTCATGAAGGACTTTATCTAACCTAACCACAACCTAAAATCTTTCTTTAACTAAGGTAAGGTTAATCTTGCTTCATATAAGTATTTTTGAATGTTCATCTATTTTTTATATGATCAATGTTGTCTTTGATGTCAACAAAGGGTTATATTGATGTCGACCCGCTATGGTTGAGAATTTGTTGTGACTGAGAATGAGTAGTTGATGAAGATTTGACTTGATCCATGTAGGAAAGAGTATCTAATGTTCTATATGCAAGAAAGGGTTCTTGAAGGGTAATATATGTTTGATATTGAGTGTTTAGATTATCTTTTGATGTTCTAATGATAATTCTACAATAGTGTAAGGTATATCTAAAAGGTGGAAGTATGAAAAGATGGAATATGTAGGAAAGAGTATTTGAAGGCCCTACAAGATAATACTCTACATTCCTATACATAAGATGATGGTAGCTCATGGTTCTAGTTATAATGACTATGCATTGTGAATATTGCACTATTATGTTTTCAATTCCCCAACAATTCTTTTGAAGAAGTTATGATACATTGTCGACTAATAATAAGACTAATAGTCGGGAACAGATTGGATAGGCTTAGAGAATGCTCTAAATTGGTATCTACATTTATTTGGTTTGGTGGAAAAGGTCATATGGTTCATGCAATATTTTAGTTTAGACATATTTTGTTGATTTTCTTTGTAGGTGAAGATTTGTTGTCACAAGTACAATATCATTTCATCTTTTGGCTTTTGGCTTACTTAACTATTTACAATTATTGGATTTGAGTCTTATTAGACTAGATTTAGGGTGAAGGAAGAGTTAAGGGATAAGATTGATTGTTTCATGTACATTGTGCTTTGCATGGCATTATGTGCTTTAGAGAATTCTATGGAGCTAACTGGTAACACATTTTAATATCTTTATGCACATTAATTACCTTTGGGACCATCTTTGGAGGATGATTTGATGTGTGTTCCTTTATCATATCATTTGAGAAATAATTATTGTGATGCATTTAGGTCCTCTTTATCTCCTAGGATGGACTGCATTTAATATTTTGTTCATGATGGATGACTTTGTACTATTATTGCTTATATTTTTCATGGATGAACTTGATGATGTTTCTAATGGAAGACCACTATATATGTATGGACAAATAGATGAGAGATGTAGGATAGTGTATATGAAGAAATTTTGAAATTTTGAAACATGTAATGTAGATAAGGAGGAGAAGAAGTGTGAATTAATGAATCAAATAGAAAAATTATAGAAGCTAATTAGGAGATTGACCTACATCGTTTAATATTTTCTCTATGGAGTTTTTCATATCTTTCACGGGAAACTTTCTCAATCATTATCAATGGGACACCTTCTGGTTTTTTCTATGTCACTCAAGAAGTAAGGTAGGGGAACCCTTTATCTCCATTCCTCTTCATCATTATGGTTGAGGCTTTTAGTAGATCAATTAAATAGAGAAATGAACTGATCTTTGGCAAGGTATTAAAATCCCATGTACAGATATCTATGTCAGTCATACACTATTTGTAGATGACACATTGCTTTATAATAAGGAAAATATTGCAAAGAATAAACAAATTAAAAATTTCATAGCAACATATGCATGAGCATTAGGGTAGAGGATAAATGCACAAAAATTAATGGTTTTTGTATTTAATACTAAGACATCAATCATAAGGAGATCAATAGCTCAAATATTGGGTTTTAAAATGGATGAACTACCAATAACATACTTGGGTATACCCTTCTTTATAGGATTAAATAAGGTTTCTTATTAGACTAAAGTTGTGGAGATGATTAACTCTAGAATTTCATCTTGGAAAGCAAGATGGTTGTTATTGTCAGGGCATATACTTCTCATAAAAATTGTATTAGGAGCCATCCCCACTATTACATAGTTGTTCTGAAAGCTCCCAAATCAATTTGTCTTCACATTGAAAATATTATAACGAACTTTCTATGGAAAGGGAATATGTCTAAAGAGAAAAAAAATCTCCTAGTATCTCTAGATAGTATGGCTTCGCATAAATTCTTAGTAGGAGTAGGACTACATAATGTATCTCAATGCAACCAAGCTTTTGGTGGGAAATTAGTTTGGTAGATGTATTCAAAACCAAACTCAAAATGGTGTCAAATCATACAATAAAAGTACTTAGACACTCCAAACTCGTCTATAATATTCACTATTTCCAATCCCCCAGAAGGCTCTACAATGTGGAATTTCATGATCTCCTCTAGACAAGTTGTTATTTCATATATTTCATGGCAAGTGAATAGAGGAGAACTAATTCATTTTTGGAATGACTCTTGGAATGGATATCTACCATTAAGAAACATTCAATAGCTCCACTTGGCCATTCCAAATTTTTCTCAAATTTGGGTTCTCAGGCTAGTAGACTATATCTTGTTAGTTGATAAATGTTCAAGAAAAGTAAATTGGACAGATTTGTCAGAAGTTCAAATTAATGTTGATCAAAAGAAACTTCTACAATAGCTTCTTGATGAAAGGTTTGTTTTTCTTTCAAACTATCCTAATAAAGATCATTTGGGCTTTGTCTAGAGAAGGTAAGTATTCTATCAAACAGTAATATAAGGCAATTCAAAATAGATAAATTCACCTTGAATCACAAACAACCTTCTCATTCTATTGGAATAATATGATTATACCCAAATATGGGAGCTTTGCATGGTTAGCTCTTCAAAAAATAATTTTGACAAGTGATAGATTAGTGAAATTCAATATTACACAACATTTCAAATTTGTCTTATGTGATGAAGTATATAAAAATGTTGATCACTTATTCATCCAGTGTGATTTTTCTTAACAATGTTGGAGATTAATGTTATCAAAATTGGGGATTTCAATTCTATTTCCAAATACAATATGGGATCTATTTCACTTTTGGTCGGTCCTATTTAAAATTTCTTTCTTTGCATGTATTTGGAGAATAGTCCCTACATTAGTCATGTGGTCCATTTGGTGGGAGAGGAACAAACAAATATTCAGGAAAACATCCTCCCCAATTCATAAGGTTCTAGAGATAAGTTAAAATTTTATAACAAATATAGTCAATGTATATATTCAAAAACATATGAATTATAGTTCTCTCTTTACTACATGGGATAATGCCATTATAAAACATTGAAATAATCATTGTGTTCCATTCGAAGGTAGTTTATTCCTAGCACCCAAGAAAAAGGTAGATATAAGTAAGATTAAATGCCATTAGCCTCCTCTAGACTTTGCCATATTGAACTTTGACGAAGCATCTAAAGAAAACCTGGGTGATTTTGGTGCTAGGGTATGTATTCGAAACCATAGAGGAAAATTGAAAGCTAGTAAAATGCTCCTTTTAGGTACAAATAATATTGCAAAATCCATGGCCCTGTTGCAAGGTTTATTACTTGTTAAAAGATTTGGTTTTAACAAGGTTCACATTGAAGGTGATTCACTATTAATTATTAATTCTTGCAAATCTCGATCATTCCATAATTAAAATATAAAATATGTTCTCCAACAGGTGTGGGTTTTACTTGATTCATCTAAAGAGTATCATTTAACACATACATACAAGAAAGGAAATTGTACCCTAATCTCCTTTACAATTTGGGATGTCAAAAGCATGAATTTGAATTTAGTGAAGGAACTAGTGATATTAACAACTTTCTATAACTTCCCAATATAGTGCAAAAAAAAATCATATCATGTATCTTGAAAAGCCTATTTTTTTATGTACCTATTGATCTATCATCTTGTTTCTTTCTTAGATTATAATCACAAGTTCTTATGCCAAGATAATGTAATATCAAGCATTTGAACTCAGTGAATGATGATTTAGCTCTACTTTGGGGGTGCCTCTATCAATGTCTTCATTATCATTTCCCAAAAGCTATAGTAAAATTGTGCATGTATTATTTTCAATGCATGTGAAGGACAATCTTTAGATTTCTTAAGCAAGTAAAAGATCCATTTTTCTACTTATAGTAGTTATATTTTTGCAGGTGATAATTGTTGAGAAGGTGTGTTGATGAACATAACCCTGTGAAGGATCAATAGTAACTTGTTTCGATGAAACTTTATTGGGTCTCTTAGATCATAAACTACAAATAAATATTGATGAGGCACTAGGTCAATCTTGGTGATGAATGATTATTAGTGTAGTTGAGTCAATTTATAGAATGGTTTAAGGGTCTTGTCAAAATCACTACTTTCATCGATAGAGTCAATATCGATGTGACATGTTTTTAGTCTTGGGGATAGACAATTTTTGGTATAACCTGGGAGGTCTGTGAAATGTCTTAAGGGTCTTGTCAAAGTGATGACCTACATCAATAAAGTTGATATCTATGAGACAATTGTTCAATCTTTCCAATGAGCAGTTTTTAATCAATGGTTATTATTTTAATCACATAATAATTTTGATATTATTTTAATCACATAATAATTCTGATATCATATAAATCAGGTTGAACGACTGAATTTTTAGAGGTTATTACTTGTAGATTATTGGCATTTCATGTTTCATATAGGATCTCGTATGAGCATCATTATTGGTGATAATTTTTAGATTGGATATTATTTATTTGTGCAAGATAAATACAAATCAAACTTGGTAAGCATTTATGTTTATTAAGTAACAAAATCTAATTAGAGTTTGGGTGTTTAGTTAAGATGAAAAGGCACAATTCATGAGACATCTCATGAACGAACATGCCTCCACTTTATGGAGACATGTTATCTCATGGGATGTGTCTCTTATATATTTAATGCAGATCCTATCCACAATTGGAGATATTGAAATTACAAATGTTATGTTCTTGTAGATTGAATACCATTAAGGAAAATTTAGAGTTGTGAATTCATGATCAATATTTATCAATATTAATTTGGCATCAACTTCATATTTATCAAGTTTCAATATTTTGATTATAATCTAAAAGAAAGTACAATTATTGTAAGAATCATATTCAAAAAATAGAAAAGCCACCGATAGATCAAATCTGAAAGAATTTTAACATGGTACCAGCGCAGGTTTGAGATGTTAGGATTAGGAGACATAAATTTAATAGTTACATGCAAATATAATCAATAATGAAAATAAATAAAGCACACATAAGTGGAACAAGAAGACACAAATATTTAACGTGGTTCACCCAATCTTGGGCTACGTGCACCAAACAGAGATTTGAATCTAATTATCTAGTAATTTCAACATGTTACAATCTATAATCTCTTACAACTTAATACCGCTGGAAGAAGCTATGAAATTCTCATATATTGAGAAAATCCTAACCTTAAGACATTATAAAAAGACTTATGTCAGTTAACAAGTTAACCCTAAAAATACTTGACAAGTCAACCTAGGGAAAATCTTGACGAGTCAAGCTAGGGAAATTCTTGACGTGTCAACTCAAAAATGATTGACAAGTTAACCCCATAATAAATGAAAAGTGTATAGTACTTTCCTGACCAGTCACCACAAACCAACAATCTCCCACTTGGGGACTAATCAGGCTCCACACTAAGAAACCTCCCACTTGGAGACTGATCCTATAGCAACACTGCTACCCCTAAAGCTCCCACTGGATTGACTTACCCTAGACTCTGTTGTTATTTTTATTATTTTCATCCATGAAGACCAATCAAAGCTGAAGAGGAGTTCAACTTCTCCCTTGTCACTACCTTTGTAAAAATATCCACTAGATCTTTACTTGTATGTATCTTTTCCAGCTTTAACTGTTCATTATCTAATAATGACTGAATAAAGTGATGCATCAACTATATGTGTTTGGTCTTTGAATGTAAGGCATAATTATTTGCAAGATGGGTGACACTCTGGCTATTTGTAAATAGATAATTGTCAGTATGTGATTTTCCCAACTCTTCCATGAAAAATTACAGCCATATCATCTCTGTACCTGCCTCTATAGCAGCAACATACTTTTCCTCTGTAGTGGATAAAGAAATCACCTTTTATCATTGATAAATCTAACTCATTATTGTCCTACCAAAAGTAAATACATAACTTGTGGTACTCTGCTTGGTATCCAAATCCCCTACCAAATCTGATTCAAAATAGCCTTTTAAATCAATAAGAGATCACCTGAAACATAAACGTTTATTGGATGTACCTCTCAAATATCTGAGAATCTATTGTATTGCATTCCAATGCTCAACTCTAGGATGACTCATATACTTGCTGACAACTCCTACATCATGTGCAATATCTGTTCTAGTGCATACCATGGCATACATCAAACTACCTACAACTGAGGCATAAGGTACCTTGGACATTTTGTCTTCCTCCTCTTGTGTCTTTGGACACATCTCCTTAGTCAATTTCAAATGACTAGGCAAAGGTGTGCTGATAGCTTTTGCATTCACCATATGGAATCTTTGCAACACCTTTTCAATATAATCAGCCTGAGATAGAGTCAATTTATTGTTCTTCCTATCTTTATAAATTTCTATACCAAGGATTTGTTATGCTGCCTCCAAATCCTTCATAGCAAAAGAATGTGCTAACTATTGTTTCAACTCCTTAATGTGATCCATGTTAGACCCTTCTACAAGCATATCCTCAACATATAAACATAAAATAATGTAGTTGTCATCATCCAACCTCTTAAAATAAACACAATGGTCTAAATTACACCGATTGTAGCCATGCTTATCCATAAAGCTATCAAATTTAATATACCATTGTCGAGCTTGCTTCAATCCATATAGACTTTTCTTCAATCTACACACTAAGTCCTCATTACCTTTGACCTCAAAACCTTTTGGTTGTTGCATATATATTTCTTCTCCCAAATCACCATGGAGAAAAGTTGTTTTAACATCAAGTTGTTCCAAATACAAATCTTTAGTAGCCACAATACTTTAAAAAGTGCATATAGAATTCATTTTTATAATTGGAGAAAAGATCTCATCAAAATCAATGCCCTTTTTTTGTGCAAATCCCTAAACAACTAACCTAGCCTTAAATTTTTTCTTACTTCCATCCTCCTCTTTTAGCTTATAAACCCATTTATTTGGTAATGCCTTTTTACCTATAGGTAACTTACATAATTCCCAAGTCTGATTTTTTAGCAAGGAGTCAATTTATTCTTCCATGGAAAGATCCCACTTAACCTTTGTATCCACTTGCACAACTTCATCATATCCCTCTGGTTCACCAACATCTGTTGATAAAATAGAATACAAAGAGAGAGAGAGAGAGAACCTTTCAAGAGGTCTACTGAGCCTTGTTGACCATTTAACATTCACTGGAGTTTGTGGCATTTGTTGTTGATGTTGTTGCAGAGCATGAGGAACCACAAGAACATCATCTTTTGGAGTATCATCCAACACTACATAATCATTTTCTTTATTCTCATGTTGCTACAACTGATCTTTGTACAACACTTTCTCATTGAATATGACATCTCTACTTCTTACAATTTTATGAGTTTCAACATCCAAAAGTCTATAGCCAAATTCATCAATTCCATATCCAAAAAATATAAATTTCTTTGACTTAGCTTTCAGCTTGGTTCTATTTTTAGAATCTATATGTGCAAATGCTTCACAACCAAAGGTTCTGAGAAATGAATAGCTCACATTCTTACTTGTCCATGCTTCCTCTAGAATAGCACAACCCAAAGGAGTAGAGAAACCTCTATTGATTAAATAAACAACAATGCTTACAACCTCTGGCCACATGTTTAAGGGCAGCCCAAGATGCAACCTCATACTCCTTGCACTCTCTATTATTGTCCTATTAATGTGTTGAGCCACTCTATTTTCTTGTGGAGTCCTTGGAACCATTTTCTGCCTATGTTTACCATTAGAGGAACAATAATCTTCTTACTCTTTTCTACAATACTCACCACCATTATTAGATCTGAGACATTTTAGTCTTTTAGCAATCTCATTCTCAACCAATTCTTTACATTTTTAAAAAGTTTTAAATACATCAGATTTATACCTAAGGAAATAAATCCATACTTTCCTATTTGCATCATCAATGAACGTAACATAATACAAAGATCCACCAAGGGAAGATACCTGAGTTGGTCCCCATACATCTATATGCACAAGCTCTATTTCTCATCTTTCTTTTCCTTCCCACTCTTTAGAAAACTAACTCTCTTTTTTGTTTCCCATACAAATAGCTTTCACAGAAATCCATATTGACACATTTTAGACCCAGTAAAACTTTCTTTGAATGAAGTATTTTTTTCACTCATGTGCCCAAGTTTGTTGTTCCATAGTGTTGTTTTAGAATCCATAGTGACTGTTTCAAATTCTACCTACTCAACTATGATAACTATTCCTGAACATTGATTTTTCTCAATAAAAATTAAAGTAGAAGGAATGGTATGACCTATACAAAGATATAAGGTTCCTATGTTCACACCTTTTTCTACTACTAAGGAACCTTTTGACACCTCCCAATTTTTATCATTAAAAGTAACTATGAAACCTTCATCACCTAGTTGCCCCGCTAAAATTAAATTCCTACTCAGCCTTGGAACATGCCTTACCTCTTGTAGTAGCCAATGATTCCCATTCTATAACTTAACCTTAATTCTTCCCTTTCCAACAACCTAACAAGTTTCATTATCTCCCAATTAAACTAGCCCAAAATCCCCTTGGACATAATCAAGAAAATAACTTCTATGGGGTGTAGTATGAAATGGTGCTCCTGAATCTAGAACCCATGAATCATCAGCATTTTCAAGGGAAAGAAGTAAAAAATCCTCTTCATATTTTTTACTTACCATATTTACCTCCTTATTACCTTCTTGTTTGTCCCATAGTACCTGTAATCATTTGGTCCTCTAGATTGAGACCTCTTGCCCTTTGATTTTCCTCATGATTTCCCATGACTTCTAGAATTGTTTCCTCTATCCCTTGATCTGCCTCTTCTTTTTGCATTCAAAACACTACTTGATGTGGATCCACCTGATCATTTCCTTCAAATTTCCTCACTCAGAATAACACCAACAACAACATCAAATTTTAGGGTATTTGAACCAGAAACAGAGTTACTAACAACCATTACCAAGCCATTCCAACTTTTAGGCAAAGAGCATAGAATCAAAAGAGCCCTAATTTCTTCATCAAAATTGACATTAGTAGAAGATAATTGACTGGTGACTATATTAAACTCATTTAAATGATCAACAAATGACCCACCTTATACCATTTTCATATTATATAAAAGCTTCATGAGAAATACTTTATTTGAAGCGAAAGTCTTTTCATATTTGTTAGGGTTTCCATCAAATCTTCATTTGTCATTACTTATATAATATTGATTGCCACCAATTGTGCCAAGCATAAAGGAATAATACCAAGTTCCTTCCTATCTAAAATACCCTAATCCTCATCAAACTTTGTTGTCAATTTCTTGGATTTTTCTCCCAATGGCCACCATAAACCCTTCTGATAGCGATAGTCCTCCATTTGCATTTTCCATAACTGGAAGTTCTTCCCATTAAACTTATCAACCTTCAACTTACCATCATCTTCGATTAATCCCACTCAACTATGAGACTCCCACTCAACCATGAGACCTTAATGTAGAGGATAACTAAAAAATAACCTTTCTCTGATACCACTTGTTAGGATTAGGAGATAAAAATTTAACAGTTACATGAAAATATAATCAATAATGTAAAGAAATAAAGCACACATAAGTGGAACAAGAAGACACAAAGATTTAATGTGGTTCACCCAATCTTGGGCTACGTCCACCAAATAGAGTGTTCAATCTTATTATCCAGTAATTTCAGTCTATTACAATTTGCAATCCCTTCCAACTCAATACTACTGCAAGAAGCTATGGAATTTTCATATATTGAGAAAACCCTAGCCCTAAGCCATTATAACAAGACTTATGTCGGTTGAAAAGTTAACCCTACAAACACTTGACGAGTCAACCTAGGGAAAAGATTGATGAGTCAACCTAGGGAAATGCTTGACATTTCAACTAAAAAATGCTTGACGAGTTAACCCCATGATAAATGAAAAGTGTATAGTACTTTCTTAATCAGTCATCAGAAACCAACATGAGAAATGATCAAGATCATATTTTTTCTATATATTCCATTGGAAATGTCATACAAGAAGTATAGACAAATGTGAATGGAAATCAAAACTGGCAGAGTTCACTATAAGATACAAAGTCATCGTGGAAAATAAAGGCTGTTGTATTATAGTTACCAGATAATTTTAATTGGAGTAATATTGCTGACAAATGCTTACATGTAGACATTTTTTTATTTGTTGCATATGGACCCTCATTGGAGCAACTTGTATCATGGAATTTGATGCACAAATCAATATTTATTATCCTTCAGTATTACATTTATCTACTCATTATAGTCTCTCTCTTATTTGTATTTATATATGTACTATAAGACCTATTTTCCTTGATATTTTTTGAGGATGCTCTTGCAGGAAAAAGAAGATTGATATCAGATTTAGAGGGAGCCTGATACTTTATCATAAACAATATGTGATGGAAATGTCAACAGATTGATATTTTCTCAATGAGTTCTTCTTTGTGAGAGAATTTCAAGGTGAAACCCTTGTTTCCACCCTCTGTGTTGAGGCATGGAGGATGTCATGTGAGTTACTACATGTCTTTGTGGTTACTATAGTAAGGTGATGATCTTACAATAGTCTAACCTTATATCATGATGGATAACATATGGTTGATGTCTAAGAAGATCATGATAGATTATATCTTGCATGGTGGATTAATTTCCTTAAACAAACTATGAATATAATGTTCCTAAGGTAAGTATCATTGAGGATACGTGTGCACATACCTTATGGAAATTTTGAGTACTTGGTGAATATCATGCGACTTGATATTATGAGGCCATTACTCCTGATATCATGAGATGATATCTAATGATGAATATCTTCTGATCAAAGATATCCTTAAACATGTCATTCTTGATATTACGTTGAGGTAATATCATATCCTGTGTTTATCCTCCCTAGCTAAGAGGGAGTGTTGATGTTTTGTAGCTTTTGTCGGATAAAACCTTGAGACAAAAACTATATATATATATATATATATATATATATATATATATATATATATATATATATATATATATATATATATATATATATATATATTGTACATGTGTGTGTATTTTAGTGTACCTTTTATCTCGCAACACAACACTTCAATAAGACATTATAGTGTTAGCACATCAAGCAATTGAAAGATTAAACATACTAACAAAACTGTCCTATTGCTCTCTAACTAACAAGGGTATGATTAAAATCTAGATTGCTCTTAGCCTTAGACTCTAAATAGTGACAATGCAATGCAAGAATGAGAGATTCTAATGAATTGAAATTAAGAAACATGAAAGATTCAAAAAAACCATTAATTATTTAACAATTAAATTATTCAACTCAAATGTGATCTAATTAGCTATGAATTCAAATTAGCAGCATGTAGATATGAATGCAATTAATCCCCTTATGTTGCAAGTTTAAAAATTCTATTTTATAGAACTTCATTGAAATTGGGCGGTTGAGATTCAATTTGGGAAGATTGGTTGAGATGCATCCCTCCTTGATCTATGTGAGTTGATCCATGTGGCTCTCCTCTCATTGGCTGAATTTTTCCTTGTCCCTTGAGAGGTGACATGTAATTTTGAGCCTTTTATTAATTTATTTTAATTAATTACTCTAGCCATGAATTTAATGAGATTGATTTAATTAATTAGGCTTAGAGGTAATTAATGTGATTTTTTATCAATTAATGATGATTAAATGCTTGATTTATGAATTTTATTGATTTTATGGAATTATGTTAACAATCAAGGATCAAATTAACATAATAAAGAGATTACTCCAAATTACGAAAAATAGGACCTTCAGTTATATTAGCCCAATTTTGGGTGATCACATTTGCTCCTCTTTGAATTGCTTTGGGAACAACATGAGGGTTCAAAGAAAATTGACTTAGTGGATGATTCTATAAAACTGATAGATTCAAAGAGATTTAGATAGCAGCATGAACTACTCTTAATTTAAGTGATTTAGAGAGCAGTGAGAACCACTCTGAATTTGAGAGATTTAGAGAGCGGTAAAAACCACTCAGAATTGATTTAGAGAGTAGTAGAAAGAACTACTTTGAATTTGAGAATTCTGAGCTTGGTTGAACGAAATTCCAAGTGATTAGAAAGTTATCGATTTTGAACTTGATTGAACAAAAATTGACCATACCGACTTCGAGCTTGATCAAACAAAGATCAATAAGATTTAATCAAAATATCTTGTTTGATTTGGTGTACTAAAACTAAATATTAAAGACCATGATGATGACAAATAATCAATTTGATTTGAAGTAATGAAATTGATCAATGTCAGAAAGATTTGATTTAGGCACAGATAATAGACTCAATCTGAAGTTAATTACCCAACAGCTTTGACTTGATTGAAGATAATTGTCATGCCCCTGGTGTTGAAGATATGATTGACTTTGAATATTTGATTAGTTTTGAGATTAATTGATTTAGGTATGATTATGGCCCCTTGGGACTGAAATAAAAATAGAAATTTGATAAAATCAGTGTATTCAAGGATTGTGACTGATAGAAATGAGTCTAGATCAAGTACAAATCATTTAGAATGTGTCAGAATTCAATTAGGATCAATTTTAGTGTTAAAAGAACATTGTTCGACCAAGTTTGACCAATTTTGACCAATTTTGACCAATTTTGACCAAGTTTGACTTATGTTTGATTGAAATTTGACTGTTGTTGACTATCCATCTGAATGATATTTATTTTCCATGTTTGTGTTGCCATTTTTCCTCATTCTACCCAAGGTTGACTTTGCTCTATAACTTAATTTTTACTGTGTTTAAGTGATATAAATCACCTATTCTGATTTCAGTTCTGATATGAAGCTTTTGTTACATCCTAGAATGAAAGTGACCTAGGTCATCAGGGTCCCTAGGAGGCTTAAATAGGGCCAAAAGGGTCATTTTACTATTCATTTTCACTATTCACCCTCAATAAATTCAAAGATTTGGTTGGCGAAATGGTGGTTCCAACTAATCGACATCATTTTGAGCTTGCCCAATGACATGATCGGCCAACACATTACATGACACTAGTGAGTACCCGATAACGCTTCTAGTGAATATTTCATTTTGTATTTTTACTATATTTTATGCTTTGTAGGTCTAATTTAGTTTAGGGTCACACCTAGCAAGGAGGGTCGCATTAGGTAAATCTCGTGTCGTATCTAATTTTTAGCTGAATCCCAAATCGCATCTTGTAAATTATAGATCACACCCTGTTGTGTTGCATCTGGTTATTTTGGTCACTTTTTAAAATCTATCCATCAGTTTGTCATATCTAGTTAAAAAAAAGTTGCATTCAAATTCTAGATCGTAGCCCGTAGATCTTGGATTGCATCCCAGATGCAAAGGATCATATCCAACTGAAAGATTACATCCCGTGTATCCTAAATCACATCTGAGGATCAGGATCATTTTTGGTTTTCTTGCAAAATTTCTTCAATTTAGACTATCTGCTTGATCTATTTATCCAATTTTACTTCAATTTTTCATGTTTGATGTTGACATAGTATAATTTTTTATTTGCAGTCTCATTTTAGTGTAGTTTCTTTTTGTAGCCCAAGTCTGACACAGGTCTTAGAGCTTTCTGAGGAGCTCACTATTGTAGAGTAGTGAGTAGTTGCTAGATGTGGTCTCTGGTGCTTAGCTGATTTACCTAAAATTTGAGTAAATCGAGGGTTGTTGACTATGCTTACTGAGAGATGGCATTTGGAGCACAACACCTTCCATCTTCCCACTAAAGAGATTATTGTTACCCCAGAGGACATTTGGTGAATCCTTCGAGTTCCAGTAATGGGCACTCGTGTGGAGTATGAGGCTAGATCTATAGTAGCGATGGAGGATGCTCGACAGTTATTTCATGATGTAGACATTTTACGATGATGCTTATCATGGGATCATATGGTGGCACATTATGAGCAGCTGCCAGTTTATCTTGCAAGTTTGATTGGTGGCCTTCTAATGCTCGATCGAGGACAACATGGTTTTATGTGTGGCTGGTCCCACGTCATAGAGGATATGATATGTCTTCCTTGTCAATTTTCTTGGGGGAGCTATATACTTGCTCACATGTATCCTGAGTTGCATGAGATTGTCTACTAGCATTCACGTACGATGAATGTTAGTATCCTCGTGCTTCAAATTTGGGCATGGGAGCACATCCTAGTGACTTGGCCTATAGTTGAGAGGCAGAGGGACCCTGATCTTCCCTACATATTTATGTACTCTGGCATGATCAAACAACCCCACCTAGGCAAGATGGAGTACTGGCAATGTGTACTCAATGATGTCACAGATCTCATCTGGAGATCTTATCTTGATTGTTAGGAGTGGCAAACAAATTCACAATAGATGTCATTCTTCTTGCATGGTAGGTATTTGATTGGTCGGACCCACTACATTGTAGAGGGGTTCATAGTTACATGTGTCATGAGATAGTACAAGTGGGTGCACAACATGCCCCAGGACCTAGCAATTTATGCTTGAGTGAGAGATGAGGAGGCTCAATGGGGAGCTTGATTATTATATGAGACAACATTACATGATATACCCCAGATGGTTCCTATTTCCTAGGATTATTTACTAGAGGTTTTCGATAGCAACATCACAGAGATTTTTCATGCTTACTTTACACATCATCCATTTGTTCGATTCAATACTCCTGATGAGATTGCTCCTCGCATTGAGGATGATTTAGATTATGAATCTACAAAGGATGGTCTAGGTTGAGGCTATTATGGTCGAGGGAGAGATAGGGGTAGGGGGAGAGGGAGAGGTAGATATGGATATGGAGATGGTGGAGGTAATAGGGGTGGTGGTGATGGAGGGGGTGGGGGTGATGGTGGAGGAGGAGGTGGAGGTGGTGGAGGAGGAGATGGTGGAGGAGGAGGTGGTGGTGGTAGGTGATGGGTACTTGGAGGAGACGGTGACTAGCAAGGTCATCAAAGGAGATTTAAAGTTGTACCTCTGCATAGAGATGTAGGTCCATTATTACCTCGATCACAATAGTAGAAGTAGAGGAATCCTAGGGAGAGAAGTGGTGGTGGAGGTGGACAACAACCAACTCAAGATCCTCCTACAGGTGGTGGAGATGGAGATCCTCTATCTCATTGTGACTAGGACAGAGCAGCCTTGAGGATAGAGGTTTCCAGTTTACGAGGTCACCTTGAAGAGAGGGACACATAGCTCATAGATGTTAGAGTTTATAGGGACGAGGAGCTTTCTTTATTAAGGTCAGAGTGGGATAGATTTGGGCACACTGCCACTCACTAGGGATAAAGGGTCACTTATTATTTCACCTTATATTGTTTAGTTGTTCCTTTGACACAGGGAGCTCCTCTTTATTCTACTATAGCACAATAGTCTGAGGGTGCTATGCCACCTCCTATACCTAGCAGAGCTGATGTTCCTCCTCTCGACCCTCCCCAAGAGGATGAGGGCAGGAGCTAGACATGATTGCTTCATTGTACGCTCATTATTGTACCATTTTGACATATGTATCTTCATTGATATACAGTATAATGTATTTTGTACCATTTTTTATCGACATATGCTCTAATATATTTTGGACTCTAATATATTGATACTCTAATTCCTTGATGCCATGTTGATACTGATGTTATCAGATTTTTGCACATGTGTTCTATTTTTTATATGCTTATCTGCTTTGGATATTGATCTCATCTTTGTGTTCACTTGGTCATGTGGTTAGATAGATCTAGTTTATTGACTTCATTGTATTATGTCACTAATATATGCAAATATTTTTGTGCTTTTATGCTTTATGGATACATATGGATGCAAATACATGTCAGTCCTTTATGATGATGATGTTCTTTCATATTATGCATGCATGTATATGAGATGTAATACGATGCAATGTATGGACATCTCTTTTTTATTTATGTATGGATAATTATGGATGCATTATGCAGGAGTATTTATGGTACTGACATGATTATGCAAATACATGGATATCAGTGATAAATACTTAGTTATTTGAATTGATCTTTATGATGATATGATGATGTGCTTTGTCAAACTTGGAAATGTTTATATTTTTAGAATTTTTTTACTCATGTTGATGTTAATTAATCACATTCATACTGTCATATTGATGCAACCTAAAAATGAATGCAACTATATTAAAATGAATGCAATTTAAAATGAACTTCAATGCAACTAATACATGAAATGCATCTAAAAATGAACCTAATGAAACTTTCACATTAATAGGTTTCTTCAATTTTGGTAAACCTAAAACTTTCTTCATCTTACTAATGCTTACCAAATTATCAAAGTTCACATGACACAACCTCTTATGCCATAACCATACATCATCAAATTGTGCAAACAAACATGTTTCTTTAGATAGGTCTAGATAGAACAAATTACCTCTTGTCTGTTCTCCACTTCCAATTAGTTCACGAGTGGCATCAAATATTTTAGCCTTCTTGTGATGAAACTCACCTCGGTAACCAATATTATTCAACTGTGCAACACTTAAAAAATTATAGTTAAGACCTTCAACCCAATAAGCATTATCACATATGATCTTATCAGTCAATCTTATTTATCCTTTTCCCTTCATAGGATATGGTGCATCATTACCAAACTTAACACTCCTACCTTTGTAATGATTTAAGATTTCAAAATCACTTTTATCACCATTCATGTGATGTGAGAAACCACTATCAATAATCCACTTATCACCTTTACTCACATATGAAATAAGTGTAGTTTTCTCATCTTCATCAGAATCATCTTTCATAGCAACATACACAAATTCTACATCACAATCATCACATTCACTAGTTTCACTATCAATTTCTTCTTCAACAATATAACAAGACTTTTTACCTTTATCTTTGTAGTACTTATACCTTTTTTGATCTTTGTCATTCCTTTTGTCTTTATACTTGTTTTCCTTTCTTTCATCCTTGTCATTCTTGTCATGGCATCTTGATGTAATATGGCCAACTTTGTAACCATGCAAAATAGATTATAGGAAGTTTACCTTTAAATTTTCCTTTTCTACTTAGTAGCCTTCTAGCCATAAGTGCCTCAAGATCATCTAGATCATATAAACTGTGATGTGGGGGGGGGGAGTGCCTATTTTTTCTTTAGGCATCTCCTCAGGCATCAAAAGTGTCACTGTCACTCTTACTATCACTGTTCACACATATTTCATTTCCTTTCTTAGACTTATGAATAACTATTTGAGACTTGAATGTAGATTCAATATTATGAGTAGTGAAATTATCAAAATTTGACAACTCAAAAGTAGTAAGCCTACCAAAAAGACCTTCCAAAGTTAGGATGTTACTAGGAGTACATCTTGATTCTTGTATTGCAGAAACTCTAATAGCATAGATAGGAAGTAGGGTTCTCAAAAATTTTCTAATAACAGTTACTACCTCTTTAACTTTGCCACAATATTGAACAATGTTTTCACCTTCTAAATTTTTTATTTCATCAAACTTACCTCTCAAGCTTTTAGATTGGGCTCTCAGCACATTTGTGTCCCTACCATAGATAGCTGCCAATGTGTCCCACATTTGATTTGCATTAGTATAGTCCTTGATGTCTTCAAATTCAGGATAACTTAGGGCTGATGCAATCTCCAACATTGTCTAGTTGTGTTCTTGCTTTTCTTACATCTCCTCGACTGTCATAGGTGCAACAATTGGTACATAATCATGTTCCACATAGTATTTCACTGAATCACCAATTCCATCGAGGTACAATTTCATCAAACTCTGTCATGTAGTGAAGTTATCCTTGTTCAACTTTGGTACCTCATTTTTGTACATCTTGATCAGTAGCTTCAAGTACCTCTAAACTTTCTCCTTACAAGCACCATAGGCTCTGATGCCAATTGTTAGAATGATTTTAGAATAATTGAGAGGGGGGGTGAATTAGTTATCCTCGGGTCCAAATGTACCAATTCCACTTTAAAAAACTTCAACAAACTTAGATCTATTCAACAATTCACTCAGTCTCTACAGAATATATTGTTAATATGATTTAGAACAACAAAGAGGGGGGGTGAATCAGTTGTTCTCAGGTCCTGATGTATAAGAAAAACTTAAAAGCTTTTCTTTAAATTAGATCCAATAACCAAAACAAACTCGGTCATCACTGATTCAATAATAGAAACATATAACAATGCAGTCCACTACCCAGCTGTAACTTAACTTGTAAAACATAGAAATGTTCAAACCAAAACATTCACACAAGTATTAACACCAAGATTTATAGTGGAAACCCAATGTGGGAAAAACCACTTTGTAACATGCTACTATTATTTTCACTCTTTTGAAGTGAGCTCGGTTAAAAGCCAACCCTGTTAAAGGTTACAATACACACTGTTAGGTGTGACCCAGTTAAAGGATTTCAATCACCTTGTTAAAAGTGAGCCTTGTTATAGGACTTACATACACTCCATTAGAATGCAACCTTGTTCAAAGAATTTAACATATGACTATTAGGTCAAGTTCTATTAAAAGGATTTTGACTGTTACAATGGTTAGAAAGTAGTAGCAATATTTATCTGAAAAACATACAACTCACTTTGCAAATATCAGATCTGATTCCATACACTAATGTTGGTTTACTGACTTTGAAACTTTTCCGTCTCCATCTCTAATCTACTTGGAACTTTTCTTCAAGCAACCACCATAATTCTCCTTCAGCCTTTTCTACTTAGACAATCAATAAAACTTTACTGATCTTCCAGCATTCTCTTCTTCACCCATGCACATGCATATCCAATGCTCAAGTTCCCTTAATACTTTCCTCAATTAGGTTAACTCATCTTATGCTACTCAATCTCTTTCGTAGATCTTAGGGTTAGGTCAGATTCATTGAATCTGCCCGCTTCATGTTCTTCGGCTCCATTTCTAGAATCATCTCAAATCTCTTAAAGATTTACAATAAAATGTTTTACAGTGCATTTAATTCTTTCAAACAATTAATAAATAAAGTCAACATGTTTTACATAATCCAAGAATTCAACAATGTTGGCTCCAAAACTAAATTCTCTTCAAATATAAAAAATGTTGATGCTCAGTCAATACTGTGATCAACTACTCGGTCTTCATGTAGAAAGCTCGGTCATTACTAGAAATGTTTCCTTGGCTTATACTGTCTTCCTCGACAATTAACTATTGTTTGGTCAACACTAGAATTTTTCTCGGCATACACTGACTCGATCGACACTAACATTACTCAGCTTAAACATGATTTCTCCATTCTTTGCTCGGTCAAGCCTACTAGTTTAGTCTTTAGTGTTACTAGTATAAACAATACATTGTCTCATCATTGTACAACATAGTCAAGTACACTTTGTAGTATCAAGATAACTCAACCTTTCCCTAGGTGCTATTGTTACCAACCTTGCCCCAATCCTTCACAATAATACAATAGATATAGTACTTTCCTAAGTAGCAACAGTCTTACCAATTAAGGTTTGACATCAATGACAATACAATAATTGTTTCAATTGCAGTTTCCAACAATCTCCCTCTTTGGCATTGATGGCAACACCATATGATATCACCTAAATAACACATGGATTACCAACCAATCCAAAAACTTATCTGTTCATCAGATTCATCAAAGAATTATTTATAATATCCTTAGCTTCATTCTGATTTAGAATCCTATAAGCCTCACTTCTGTGACCGTCAGAAGTATTCAGATCTTCCTCTATCCTGATCCTTCATTTTAGTTCATCACCCTTACCTTTCAGTGTCATGTGTTATCATATCAGTTCATCTCCCTCTTTGACAAAAATGCCAAAGCAACAACTAAAAAATGCATCCATCAGATGTAGATAATATCTATGTAGCTCAGTGTTTCTCCCTCTGTCATCTTGCTTATGATTGATTCCTTGTCTTTGCTCCTTTTCACAACTCTAGGCCAGCCCTAAAGTGTGACAATCTTCTGCATCAATTTGTCAAATATTTTTTTGTAGCATATTTGATGCAGTGCTCTTAGCTTGACTAGGCAGCCTCAGTTAGGGGAAGGACCCCTAATTGACTTCGCAAATACTCATGAGCTTCTCTGAGTAAAGCTTTAGTGAATATGTCTGCTAATTTTTCTTTTGTATTCACATATTCCATTCGGACTTCTTTATCTTGTACTAATTCTCTTAAGTAGTGATACTTGATTGCTATGTGCTTGGTCTTAGTGTGCATCACTGGATTCTTAGAAATATTGATATCACTTGTGTTGTCACAGAAAATAACAATAGGTTCAGTGATTTCTTCTTTCATGCCTATCAAAAATTGTTTTATCCATACCAGATTTGAACAATTTACTATAGTAGCAACATACTCGGCCTCAGCAGTAGATTGGGAAATGAAATTTTGTTTCTTGCTCATCCAGGAGACTAATCTCTATCCAAGAAAGAAAGCTCCACCACTAGTACTCTTTCTATCATCTACATTTCCTGCCCAATTAGCGTCTGTATAAACTATGAGTTCAAATTTGTCATCCTTCTTATAATATAGACCATAGTTAGCAGCTCCTTTCAAGTATCTCATAATTCTTTTCATAGCCATCATGTGTGTTTCCTTAGGATTGGTAGAGAATCTTGCCACAATCCCAACAACTAGTGCAATATCTGGTCTACAATGTACAACATACTGCAATTTTCCAATCATGGATTTGTACAAAGTCTGATTCACTTCCACAACATCATCATTCTTAGATAACTTTTGTCCAGTAACCATAGGAGTACTCATTGGTTTAGCATCTTCCATCCCAAAAGTTTTTAGTATTTCATTAACATACTTAGACTGTGTAATGAAAATTCCTTTCTTCCTCTAATATACTTGTAAACCAACAAAGAATTTGATCTCACCAAACATGCTCATTTCAAATTCAGTTTGCATTTCATTTGAAAATATTTTACACAATGCATCTTGTCCACCAAAAATAATGTCATCCACAAAAATTTTTGCCAACAGGATACCTTTACCTTCTTCATCTTTCATGTACAGATTGCTTGTGTTATTTGTTCTTGAAAATCCAATCTGTATCAAGTAGTTGTGCAACCTCTCATACCATGCTCTGGGAGTTTGCTTCAATCCATATAGTGCTTTGTTCAATTTGCACACCATGTGTCTTCTGTTTGGATCAATAAAACCTTCTGGTTGTTCTATGTAAACTTCTTCTTCTAGTATACCATTTAAAAATGCAAACTTGACATCCATTTGATATACCTTGAAATCTTTATAAGCAACATATGCAAGCAGAGCTCTTACTCCTTCCAATCTAGTTACAGGGGCAAATATCTCCCCATAATCTATTCCTTCTTCTTGTGCGCAGCCTTTGCATACCAGCCTAGCTTTGTTCATAGTTATTTCACCATTTTCATTCATCTTATTCTGAAACACCCACTTTATTCCTATAACATTTTTTTTTCAGGTCTCGGCACCAGAGTCCAAATATCATTCTTCTCAATCTGGTCAATCTCTTCATTCATTGCTTGTATCCAGTCTCCATTCTCCAATGCCTCACTAGTTGACTTGGGTTCAAATTCACATAGTAGGCATGTTGGATCCTTAGTCTTACTTCTGGTCTGAATTCCAGTATTTTTGTCTCCAATTATCTGTTCAGGCTTGTGATGTTTTCTTACATATTTTGCCAAAATAGGTTCAACTCTTCTCTCCTCTATTTCATCAGGTTCCCCAACAATATTTTTAGATTCAGCTTCTAAATGCTTGGTAACCTCTTCCTGATACTCAGCAGAATTTTCTTGTAGCTCGGCATGTTCTTGTTCTCTTTCAACACTGTTTTCCTAATGCTCGGCAGCATCTGTCTATTGCTTAGCATTGCTTACCCGAGACTCGACATCAGGTGCAAGTCTGTTACTTGCCTCTTCTTCTTCCTCAATATACACAAAAGATCTATAATCTTTTGGTTCTCTTTTGCTATCAGCTTCATTTCTTTCTGCATACTCATCAATTTTGACATTCACACTTTCCACAATTTTGTTAGTGTTAGAGTTCAAATACTTATAAGCTTTACTTTTTGTGGAATATCCTAGTAATATGCCTTCATCACTCTTAGCATCAAACTTTCCATTCCTAGTGTCTTTTAATATATAACATTTACTTCCAAAGATTCTAAAGTATTTGACACTCGGTGCATGCCCATGCTATAATTCATAGGGTGTCAGATTTGTACCTTTCTTGATTTGTACCTGGTTAAGAGTGTAGACAGCAATGGTTATAGCTTCTTGCCAGTATTTCTGTGCCACATTATTTTCAATCAACAATGTCCTTGCACAATCCAAGATAGATTTGTTTCTTCTTTCTATTATACCATTCTGTGGAGGTGTTATAGGTCCAGACATCTATCTTTTAATTCTTCTATCATTGCAAAATAGATTGAATTAATTTGATGTAAATTCTCCACCTCGGTCAGATCTAATACATTTCAGGTTCCTACCTGTCTCCTTCTCAACCTTAGCCAAATACCACTTAAATTTTTGAAAAGCTTCAAATTTTTCTTTTAGAAACATTACATGCATCATCCTAGTATGATCATCAACAAACAAGATAAAATATCTAGCACCATAATAATTTTGTACACCCATAGGTCCACAAAGGTCAGTATGAACCAAATCTAAAATGTTTTCAGAACTAAAGGATTTGCTCTTAAAACTTGACTTTGTCATCTTTCTTAACTGACATTCCTTGCACATCACATTCTCAGGTTTCTTCAATCTAGGTAGACCTCTTACCTTTTTCTTCTTACTTATCTCTACCAAATTGTCAAAGTTAACATGACATAGCCTTTTATGCCATAATTAAATATCATCAATTTGTGCAATTATACATGTTTCTTCAGATAGATCAAGATAGAACAAATTACCTCTAGTCTGATCTCCACTTCCAATTAGTTCTCCAGTAGCATCAAATATTTTATCTTTCTTGTGATGAAATTCCACTCAGTAACCAATTCTGTGTAGCTGAGCAACACTTAACAAATTATAATCAAGACCTTCAACCCAATATGCATTTTCACAAGATATCTTATCAGTCAGTTTAATCAAACCTTTTCCTCTAACAGGAAATGGTGCATCATTACCAAATTTTACACTTTTACCTCTGTAATGATGTAAGGTCTCAAACTTATTTTTGTCACCAGTCATGTGATGTGAAAAACCACTATCAATAATCCATTTATCATTCTTGTTCACATAGGATATCAATGCATTTTTCTCATCCTCATCAAATTCATCTTTCATTGCAACATAGACTACCTCAATTTCAAAATCATCACTATCAGTGTCAGTTTCTTCTTCAGCAATGTAACAAGATTTCTTACCTTTTCCTTTGTAGTCTTTGTTCCTTCAGTAGCTTCTGTCATCTCTTCTATCTTTTTGTTTTCTTTTTCTTTCATCATCTTTATCCTTCTTGTCAGGACACCTAGCAGCTATATGACCAACTTTATTACATGCAAAACATATAATAGGGAGTTTACCTTTATACTTTCCTTTTCCTCTTCTTAGTCTTCTAGCCATAAGAGCTTCTAGATCTTCAAGTTCTTCATCAGAAGTGTCATTGTCACTTTCACTTTCACTTTCACTTTCACTGATGCATCTTTCTTTTTCTTTGTTTGGCTTGTTCAAAACTAGTTGTGGCTTGAAAGCAAATTCAACATTACCAATGCTTCCAACAGTGAAATTATCATAGTTAGAGAGTTCAAAAGCAGTAAGCTTACCAACCAAACTTTCCAAAGTAAGCACATTAGTAGAGTTGCATCTAGATTCCTGAATAGTTGAGATCTTAATAGCATATATAGGACGTAGGGTTCTTAGTACTTTTCCAATTACAGTTTCATCATCAATAACCCCATTTGCTCCTCTAATAGCATTTACAACTTCTTTTATTCTACCACAATATTTTGCAATGTTTTCACCTTCTTTCATTCTCATTTCATCAAACTTACCTCTAAGACTCTCGGCCTTTTCTTTCAGTACATTTAAGTCACAACCATAGATCCTTGCAAGAGTGTCCCACATCTCCTTAGCAGTTGTGCAATTCTTAATGTCCTCAAATTCTGGATAGCTTAGGGTAGATGCAATTTTCAGCATTGCCTGATTATGTTCTTGCTTAGCTCTCATTTCCTCGGCAGTCAAAGGAGCGATAGGTGAGACATAGTCATTCTCAATGTAGTACTTTACAGAGTCACCAATACCGCTAGATGTAGCTTCATCAAGCTTTGCCATGCAGGGAAGTTTTCCTTATTCAGCTTCGGTACCTCCTTCTTATACATCCTAATCATTTGCTTCAAGTCCCTGTAAACTTGATTTCTGTAAACACTAGTAATAAGCAACAAAGCTCTGATACCAATTGTTAATATGATTTAGAACAATAGAGAGGGGGGTGAATCAGTTGTTCTCGGGTCCTGATGTATAAGACAAACTTAAAAACTTTTCTTTAAATCAGATCCAATAACTAAAACAAACTCGGTCATCACTAATTTAATAATAGAAACATATAACAATGCAGTCCACTACCCAACTATAACTTAACTTGTAAAACACAGAAATGTTCAAACCAAAACATTCACACAAGTATTAACACCAAGATCTATAGTGGAAACCCAATGTGGGAAAAACCACTTTGTAACATGCTACTATTATTTTCACTCTTCGAAAGTGAGCTCAGTTAAAAGCCAACCCTGTCAAAGGTTACAATACACACTGTTAGGTGTGACTTGGTTAAAGGATTTCAATCACCCTGTTAAAAGTGAGCCTTGTTATAGGACTTACATATACTCCATTAGAATGCAACCTTGTTCAAAGGATTTAACATATGACTGTTAGGTCAACCTCTGTTAAAAGGATTTTGACTGTTACAATGGTTAGAAAGTAGCAACAATATTTATCTGAAAAACATACAACTCACATTGCAAATATCAAATTTGATTCTATACACTAATGCTAGTTTACTGACTATGAAATTTTTCCATCTCCATCTCTGATCTGCTTGAAACTTTTCTTCAAGCAATCACCACAATTCTCCTTCAGCCTTTTCTGCTTAGACAATCAATAAAACTCTACTAATCTTCCAACATTCTCTTCTTCACCCATGCACATGCATATCCAATGCTCAGGTTCCCTTAATACTTTCCTCAATTAGGTTAACTCATCTTATGCCACTCAATCTCATTCGTAGATCTTAGGGTTAGGTCAGATTCATTAAATCTACCTGCTTCATGTTCTTCGGCTTCATTTCTAGACTCATCTCAAATCTCTTAAAAATTTACAATAAAACATTTTGCAGTGCATTTAATGCTTTCAAACAATCAATAAATAAAGTCAACACGTTTTACATAATCCAAGAATTCAAAAATGTCAGCTCTAAAACTAAATTCTCTTCAAATATAAAATTGTTGATGCTCAGTCAATACTGTGATTAACTACTCGGTCTTCATGTAGAAAGCTCGGTCATTACTAGACATGTTTCCTTGGCTTATATTGTCTTCCTCAACAATTAACTGTTGTTCAGTCGACACTAGAATTTTGCTCGGCATACACTAACTCGGTCGACACTAACATTACTCGGCTTAAACATGATTTCTCCATTCTTTTCTCGGTTGAGCCTACCAGTTTAGTCTTTAGTCTTACTAGTATAAATAATACATTGTCTCATCATTGTACAACATAGTCAAGTACACTTTGTAGTATCAAGATAACTCAACCTTTCCCTAGGTGCTATTATTACCAACCTTGCCCCAATCCTTCACAATAATACAATAGATATAGTACTTTCCTAAGTAGCAATAGTCTTACCAATTAAGGTTTGACATCAATGAAAATACAACAATTGTTTCAATTGCAGTTTCCAACATATATTAGTAACATAAAACTTGCAGTCCACTATCCAAAAGTAATCAACTTGCAGAATGTAAAACTTTCAACAACATAACACATCAAATAACATTCACACAATTATGACACCAGGATTTAACGTGGAAACCCAATATGGGAAAAACCACCAGTAACATGCTACCAAATTTTCACTCTTCTAAAGTGAGCTCTGTGAGAAGCCAACCCTGTTAAAGGTTACAATACACATTGTTAGGTGTGACCCTATTAAAGGATTTAATCACCCTGTTAAGAGTGGCCTAGTTAGAGGGCTTAAGAATATTCCATTAGAATGTCACCTTGATTAAAGGGTTTATAAAATGACTGTTAGGTCAACCTTGATTAAAGGATTTTAACTGATACAATGGTTAGAAAGTAATAGTAGGTTCTAATCTGAAATATACAACTCACTTTGCAAATATAGATCTAATACACTCATATGTTGATTTACTGACTGAACTTCATTACCATCTCCATCTCTGATCTTCTTGAAAATCCCTTCAAGCAATCACCTTAACTCTGTTCAGCTCTTCACATCTCTTCTTAGCCTTCTACTTAGATTTTCCAGTCAATAAAATCAACCTCTTTTTCCTTACACTACATAACCTACAACTAGGTCATCCTTATACCTCCTTGATTAGGTAGATTAATCTTTAATCACTTAATCATCTCTGTAGATCTTAGGTTTAGGTCAGATTCATCGAATCCTTCCATCATTTTGTTCTCCTCCTTATCCTTCTAGATACTTCTCAAAACTTCTCCTTGAATCCACAAGAAAATGGTTTACCATGCATTAAATGCTCTAGGTCATTCATCTTTAATGTCAACACATTTTACATATCCCAATAATTCAACTATGTCGGCTAGGATTCTTAATTCCTTCACAAACTATAAATTACTGATGCTCAGTCAATATTGTGTTCATCTACTTGGTCATCACTAAATAACTCAGTCATCGCTAAAAATGTTTGGCTCAGAAAATACTATCTTCGCTCAGTTAATTCTCTGATACTTGGCAATTACTGATGCTTGGTCAACACTAAAATTTACTCGGCTTATACTGGCACTCGATCAACACTAGCATCACTCGGCTTAAACTAATTTTTTTTTGTTTTTCTCGGTTAAACCTATGCTTCAAATGAACTGACTTCTTCACTTAGTGTTAAAGATAAACAACACATTACCTTGCCAATGTTCCAACAAATCAAGTACCCATTGTAGTATCTCATAACTCAACCTTTCCCTAGGTCCTCTTATTATCTCCTCTTTTCAAATCCTCTTCATCAATCAAAAGATATGGTAATCTAGTAGATAGCAACTATCTTACCAGTTAAGGTTTGACATCAATGACAATATAAAAATTGTTTCAATTGTAGTTTCCAACAAAAGCTATGGTAATATATTACTTCCTTGATGATCATAAAAGATGAAAATCCTTAATTCACTTTGATTATACATAGGGTAAAGAAAATTTATAGTCATGGTACATCTTACCTATTTATTTCACTCATAGATAAGGACTAATTCCATGATTTATTTTTTAATCTAAACTCGGGAATATTCTCACCCCAATATTGTAAGTATACTTGATTTTTCATACACAACTATATTGTAATATTGTTGAAAATATAGATGCAATAACTGAGAGGGGGGGGGGGGGGGTGAATTAGTTAACCACAAAAATATTACCACTGATCCCTTAGATATCTTAATAAATTATTTACTGTTGCCACTCGGTAAACATACAGAGAAATGCTGAAACTCAATCTTTGAAGTGTGTAATAATTAAACTATTCTTAAGCATTCATTACTGATTAACATACATGAATAAAGAAAATAACATGAACACAAGAGACACCAGATCTACCATGAAAACCCAATATGAGAAAAACCACCAATGTAACTAGTTACTATTTTTCACTCTTCTGAAGTGATGCCCAGTTAGAAGCCAACCCAGTAAAAGGTTACAAAACACACTGTTAGGTGTGACCTTGTTAGAGGATTTAATCACCCTGCTAGGAGTGGCCTTGTAAGAGGTCTTGAAACAATTCAATAGAACTGTCACCTTGTTAGAGGATTTACAAAATGGTTGTTAAACCAACTCGGTTAAGAGATTTTGACATCACTGCTACAATTGTAAGAGAGTAACAATGAAATGACCTGCAATTGAATTGCTTATTATAGATCTTTGTTCTGCTTCACTAGATCCTTACTGATCAAATAAATCTTTGCTACTCCTCAAGGATATCTAACCATCCTTCAAAATCCATACATACCTTTCTTCAAAATGATTTCTGCATGTTGTATATCTTATTCACCACTTGACCTTCTATATATATATACCATTCTAATTAACATTTAGATTGTCAAGTCGGCACTAATAATTATTACAACAGTCGGCTGGGATAAACAAACTGTAATAACAAAATCCTTTGAAGGTCCGACCTTGCTCGGTAAGCATTAATCCTGAAAAGATTTCCTTCGGTGACTGAGTGAACTCGGTAACCACAGCGAATTCTGCAACATCCTTCGGAGACTGAGTGAGCTCGGTAACCACTAATTTTCCTTCAATAACCGAGGAGGCTCGGTTAACACTATTTTCTATCATATTTCCTTTTGACACCTCAGAGATCTTGGTAGACACTAAAAATTGCCTAACTGACCGACTGATCTTGGTAGACACTGAGAACCACCTACCTGACCGACTGAGCTCGGTAGACACTAAGAATGATAATTGATATGACATTTGTGTGACATCAAAGACAACACATAGCTAATCCAACAATGTCCTTCAAACAATTGTATCCAACAATCTCCCTCTTTGGCATTGATGGCAACACAACATGTCATAGCACAATGAAATTTCATAGAGAAACCTAGAGTAAGAAACATATCCTTAGCTTCATTCTAATTTGTTAGAATTAACAAGGCAGAAATAACAATTATGTGCAAATATAACTAATATCAGAAAATAATAAACCACACAGAATAGAACACAAGACACACAAATTTAACGTGGTTCACCCAATCCCTGGGCTACGTCCACCAACAGCGAGTCCAATATTATTATTATCCAGTGATTACAACCTGATTACAATCCGTAATCCCTTACAGCCCAACTCTGCCGCAAGTACTAAAATCATACATCGTAAAAATCCCTAACCCTAAGCCATATTATACAATATTTTCCCGCTTTAGGGTTAGAATGAGTTATAAGTAGTCGGCCCAAATAACTGAAAAAAGTAGTCGGCCTCAAAAAAAAATTTCCTCGGGGGCTGCGCCCCCGAACCCCCGCTCTTGGGGGCTGCCGCCCCCAAACCCCCGCTCGGGGCCCGGCCCGACCCCGAACCCCGACGAGGTCGGGAGGAAAAGTGTACAGTACTTTCCTGGATAGTACTTTCCTGATTAGTCACCACAAGCTAACAATCTCCCACTTGGTGACTGATCAGTATCCACACTATACTAAAAAACCTCCCACTTGGAGACTGATCCTGTAGCAATACCACTACCCACATGAGGCTCCCACTGGATTGAACCACCTTGGACTCAGTTGTTCCTTTATTTTGTTCAGTCTAAAAGACCAACTGAAGCTGAACATGAGTTCAACTTCTCCCTTGTTACTACCTTGGTAAACATATCTGCTGGATTATCATCAGTATGAATCTTTTCCAGCCTTAACTGTCCATCATCCAAAACTGATCGAATGAAATGGTACCGCAACTGTATGTGTTTTGTTTTTGAGTGCAAAGCAGAATTCTTTGCAAGATGAATGGCACTTTGGCTATCTGTATGTAGAAAATTATCCTTTTGTGGATGTCCCAATTCTTCCATGAAGAATTGAAGCCATATCATCTCCTTGGCTGCCTCTGTAGCAGCAACATACTCTGCCTCTATAGTGGATAAAGCAACCACCTTTTGTAGTCGAGAAATCCAACTCACTGCTGTCCCACCAACAATAAATATATAACCTGTAGTACTCCGCCTGCTATCTATATCTCCTGCCAAATCTGAGTCAACATAGCCTTGTACAGTAGTAGTAGAACCCCCAAAGTGTAAACACTTACTGGATGTGCCTCTCAAATATCTGAGAATCCATTTGACTGCATTCCAATGCTCAATACCAGGGTTACTCATAGAACGGCTAACGACTCCCACTGCGTGTGCAATATCTGGCCTAGTACATACCATAGCATACATTAAGCTCCCTATAGCTGAAGCATAAGGTACCTTAGACATTTTAGTCTCTTCTTTTGGTGTCTTGGGACACATATCCTTAGTCAATTTCAAATGACCAGGCAAAGGTGTGCTGACAGCTTTGGCATTTTCCATAGAGAAACGTTGCAACACCTTCTCAATATAATCAGCCTGAGATAGAGACAATTTCCTATTTTTCCTATCTCTACAAATTTTCATACCAAGGATTTGTTTTGCTACCCCCAAATCCTTCATAGCAAAAGATTTTGCTAACTGTTGTTTCAACCCCTTAATGTGATCCATGTTAGACCCAGCTACAAGCATATCATCAACATATAAACATAAAATAATGTAGCTGTCATCATCCAACCTCTTAAAATAAACACAATGGTCAGAATGACACCGACTATATCCATGCTCATTCATAAAAGTGTCAAATTTAATATACCATTGCCGAGGTGCTTGCTTCAAGCCATATAAACTTTTCTGCAATCTGCACACCAAATTCTCCTTACCCTTGACCTCAAATCCTTGTGGCTGAACCATATATATTTCTTCATCCAAATCACCATGAAGAAAGGCTGTTTTAACATCAAGCTGCTCTAAATGCAAATCTTCAGTAGCCACAATACTTAAAATAGTACGAATAGAAGTCATTTTAACAACTGGAGAAAATATCTCATCAAAATCAATACCATGTTTCTGTGCAAATCCTTTTACAACTAATCTAGCTTTAAATCTTTTCGTACCTCCATCCTCTTCTTTGATCCTGTAAACCCATTTATTCTGTAAAGCCCTTTTACCTGCAGGTAACTTACATAAATCCCATGTCTGATTTTTCAGCAAAGAGTCCATTTCATCTGTCATTGCAGACTCCCACTGAAGCTTTGTATCCACCTACACAGCTTCATTATAACATTCAGGTTCACCAGCATCTGTTAACAGAATAGAATACAAAGATGGAGAAAATCTTTCTGGAGGTCTACTTAGCCTTGTTGACCGTCTAACACTCACTGGGGTGTGTGGTATTTGTTGTTGCTGTTGTTGCGGAGCATAAGGAACTACTGGAACATGAGCTTGTGGAGTATCATCCAGTACTACATAGTCATTTTCTTTCTTCTCATGCTGCAGCAACAGATCTTTGTACAATACTTTCTCATTGAATATGACATCCCCGCTTCTTACAATTTTATGATTTTCAAAATCCCAAAGCCTATAACCAAATTCATCAATGCCATACCCAAAAAATACACATTTCTTTGACTTAGCTTCCAGCTTGGTTCTATTTTCAGAATCTATAAGTGCAAAAGCTTCACAACCAAAGGTTTTGAGAAAAGAATAACTCACCTTCTTACCACTCCATGCTTCCTCTGGAATACCACAGTCCAAAGGAGTAGAGGGGCCTCTATTGATTAAATAAATAGCAGTGTTCACTGCCTCTGCCCACATATTTTTGGGCAGCCTAGCATGCAACCTCATACTCCTTGCACGCTCCATTATTGTCCTGTTCATGCGTTCAGCCACTCCATTTTCTTGTGGAGTCCCTGGTATAGTTTTCTGCCTACGAATACCATTAGAGGAACAATATTCTTCAAATTCTGTGCTGCAATACTCACCACCATTATCAGATCTGAGACATTTTAACTTTTTACCAGTCTCAGTCTCAACCAAGCATTTCCATTTCTTAAAAGTTTGAAATACATCAGATTTCTGTCTAAGGAAATAAATCCATACTTTTCTTGTTGCATCATCTATAAATGTAACATAATACAGAGAGCCACCAAGGGAAGATACCTGAGCTGGTCCCCATACATCTGTATGCACAAGCTCTAATCTCTCATTTTTCTTTTCCTTCCCACTCTTCACAAAACTAACTCTCTTTTGTTTTCCATAAACACAACTTTCACAGAAATCCATATTGACACATTTCAGACCAGGTAAAACTTTCTTTGAATGAAGTAATTTCATACCTTTTTCACTCATGTGCCCGAGTCTGTTGTGCCACAGTGCTGTGTCAGAATCTACAGCAACAGTTTGATGTTCTTCCTGCTCAACTGCAGCCACTGTTCCTGAACATTCATTATCTTCTGAAACAATTAAAGTAGAAGGAACAGTATGACCTGTACAAAGATATAAGGTGCCTACTTTCACACCTTTTGCTACTACTAAGGAACCTTTTGAAACCTTCCAATTTTTATCATTAAAAGTAACTGTGCAACCCTCATCACCCAGTTGCCCTGCTGAAATTAAATTCCTACTCAGCCTTGGAACATGTCTTACCTCTTGTAGTAGCCAATGATTCCCATTCTGCAACTTAATCTTAATTTTTCCCTTTCCAACAATCTGATAGGGTTCATTATCTCCCAAATAAACTAGCCCAAAATCCCCTTGGACATAATCAACAAAATAACTTCTATGGGGTGTAGCATGAAATGAAGCCCCAGAATCTAAAACCCATGAATCATCAATACTTTCTAAGGACAAGAGCAAAGCATCCTCCTTAGATTTGTTACTTACCACATTTGCCTCCTTGTTTCCATCATTTTTGTCTCCTTGATCTTTCTTCCGAGACCAACAATCTTTCTTCTTATGACCTGGTTTTCCACAGTACCAGCAATCATTTGGCCCTTTAGATTCAGACCTCTTTCCCTTTGATTTTCCTCTTGATTTCCCACGATTTCCAGAGTTGTTTCCTCTATCTCTTGTTCTGCCTCTGCTTTCTGTGTTCAATACACTACCCGATGTGGATGCCCCTGAGCTTTTCCTACGAATTTCCTCACTCAATATAACACCAATAACATCATCATACTTTAGGGTATTAGAACCAGAAATAGAATTACTAATAGCCATTACCAAGCCATTCCAACTTTCTGGCAAAGAACACAAAATCAAGAGAGCCCTAACCTCTTCATCAAAAGTAATTTTAACTGAGGTTAATTGACTTGTAACTGTATTAAACTCATTCAAATGATCAGTAACTGATCCACCTTCTACCATTTTCATATTAAATAAACGCTTCATAAGAAATACCTTGTTTGAAGCTGAAAGCTTTTCATACAACTTCGCTAGGGTTTCCATCAGATCTTTAGCTGTCTTTGCTTCAGTAATATTGAATGCCACCGATTGTGCCAGGCATAGACGAATACTCCCCAGTGCCTTCCTATCCAAAATATCCCAATCCTCCTAAGACATTGATTGCTCTTTCTTGGCTACTCCCTCTAATGGCCGCCATAGATCCTTCTGATAGAGATAATCCTCCATTTGCATCTTCCATAACTGGAAGTTCTGCCCATTAAACTTATCAACCTTCAGCCTACCCTCTTCTGCCATTTCTCCCACTTAACTGAGAGACTCTCCCACTAACTCGTGAGACCTGCTTCAGAGAATAGATGAAAGAACAAATGAAATAACCTCGCTCTGATACCACTTGTTAGGATTAACAAGGCAGAAATAACAATTATGTGCAAATATAACTAATATCAGAAAATAATAAACCACACAGAATAGAACACAAGACACACAAATTTAACGTGGTTCATCCAATCCCTGGGCTACGTCCACCAACAGCGAGTCCAATATTATTATTATCCAGTGATTACAACCTGATTACAATCCGTAATCCCTTACAGCCCAACTCTGCCGCAAGTACTAAAATCATACATCGTAAAAATCCCTAACCCTAAGCCAT
Organism: Chamaecyparis obtusa; assembly: GCA_027943335.1. Taxonomy (NCBI): domain Eukaryota; kingdom Viridiplantae; phylum Streptophyta; class Pinopsida; order Cupressales; family Cupressaceae; genus Chamaecyparis; species Chamaecyparis obtusa. Next base: position 164,588 of record BSBK01007974.1, on the reverse strand, counting down.
ATTATACAATATTTTCCCGCTTTAGGGTTAGAATGAGTTATAAGTAGTCGGCCCAAATAACCGAAAAAAGTAGTCGGCCTCAAAAAAAAATTTCCTTGGGGGCTGCACCCCCGAACCCCCGCTCTTGGGGGCTGCCGCCCCCAAACCCCCGCTCGGGGCTCGGCCCGGCCCCGAACCCCGGCGAGGTCGGGAGGAAAAGTGTACAGTACTTTCCTGGATAGTACTTTCCTGATTAGTCACCACAAGCTAACATAATTCCCATCATCTTCAAACTTCTTTCTGACTAAGAACTCTCCCTCTTAACTTCTCAAATTATTCTCCTTAGAAATTTCTTGAAATGATAGCAAACTCTCCCTCTTTGACAACACATGCCAAAGACAACTTACATAGTTTCGGTGAATATCAATATACCTTATGTACTGATTCATATGCAATGATTCCCTGACTATGCTGCATCAACTGATTGATCTTCAACATGTTCTGGTTGATGCATCACTAAAACTTTATTTAGTGAACCTCGGACAGGGGAGTGACCCCTAACTTGCCTCTTAGATACAAGAATGCATCCTTAGGTAGTGGCTTGGTGAAGATATCTGCAATTTGTTCTTTTGTATGAATATATTCCAATCTGATTTCCTTGTCCTGCACCAATTCTCTGACAAAGTGATATTTTATAGCAATGTGCTTGGTTTTGGAATGCATTACTGGATTCTTTGAAATATTTATTGCACTTGTATTGTCACAAAACATAACAACTGGTTCTTTGATCTCAACCTTCATGCCTTCCAAAAATTGTTTAAACCATACAATATTAGAGCAGTTTACTGCTGCAGCAACATATTCTGCTTCTGCTGTGGATTGGGATGTGCAGTTTTGCTTTTTACTAGTCCAAGATACTAACCTTTTGCCAAGAAAGAATGCTCCACCACTTGTACTCTTTCTGTCATCAATGTTTCCTGCCCAATCAGCATCAGTAAACACTTTTAAATCCAGATTGCCTCCAAATTTATACCATAATCCATAATCTTCAGTTCCCCTTAAATACCTCAAGATTCTTTTGATTGCCATCATGTGATTTTCTTTGGGTTTAGTTGAGAATCTTGCCACTATACCAACTGCTAAGGCAATATCAGGCCTTGTGTACACTACATACTGTAATTTTCCAATCATTGATCTGTATAAGGTCTGATCTACTTTTTTTGAATCATCATCTTTGGTAAGCTTCAGTCTAGTACACATGGGTGTACCAACTGGTTTTGAATCTAGCAATTTTGAGGGTACTTTATTAATGAGATTATAATATTTCCTTTCAAGAGGCCCATTGGACATATGTAGGAGGCATATTAGCCACCAAAATTTATTATAAAAGCTATTATTAATGGAAATCATCAAGGAACAAAATAAAAAACATTTACATAACTTGATATCTAAAAATCCATTACACACCATAAATATAATAATATAAAAAATGAATATGTGCACGAGTTTCACCACTATTTTCACCATGGTCATTGTCTACATGGCAACTCAAATCATTCTCTACAAAAACTATTAGTATCTATAATTCTATAATGGTTATATTATTTCAATATTTGGCTTATTATTTACCATTGTGATCAATAATGTACTTTTAAAAATAAAAAGGTAAAGAAGTTCTTATAAAAATTTCACATACCACAAAAGTTTTTGACACCATAGTATTAACAAGATAATACATAATCTGAGCCTAGTAATAAAAATCTTAAATTAATATCAATAGAAATGCTTGATAATCATGGTATCAATAAATATACCGAGCTTGTTCTTACAATATAGACATACCATACTAGCATACACATTCCTTCTAGAGATTTGCACCTTTATTTTCTATTTTAAAATATAGAGGTCGTAATGCCTCTCAATCTTGAAATTTCATTGTATCATGTTTCCATTTGTGATACAACTAAGTATACATTGAGAAAATTATTTACAAGAGCTCAAAACCTTTGATAAGAGATTAGTAAACACATTGAATAAATTATACACACCAAAGAGAAATAAGAAAACTATTTAACAAGGGAACCATCCAATGAGATTTTAAACCAAATGACTTGGTCCTCCTTACAAATCCAAACTATCCAAATCATGAAAAATATATAAGAGATGCATTTAACCCAATTGGTTTGGTCTCTTTATCCTTAAATTCCAAATTATCACTAATGTTCAACCTTTCCAATCTCAACAATAAATTAGTGAAGGGCCTAGTTAACATCATGCATCTCAAATGATATTCATTACTATTGATTATTAAGCATGATGGGGATGAGTTCATCATTTATTTTTCATTATATATTTCATGCATTTTCTTTCTTAGTATGGGCTTTATCTCATTATCTTTCTCATCTTGGGGTAACTAACTATATGTGTGCCTCAACAAATATACCATTATATATTACTTATTTATACCCTCATGATTATCTATTATAATGTTTCATATATCCATAATTGTAATCCTCCAATGATATATATGTTCTATTTGTACCATCGTAAAAGTTAGCACTTTTAATTATATGCTCAGTTAGACCCCATTTTGGTGATTTTGAGATTTTATGTCCATTACGCTTGATCTAGCTACCTATCTCCCCTTGTTCTGGCATCTTCTCTTCATCCTCAACTCCCCATTTTAGTTTGGGTCCATTTTCCTAGGTATATAATACCTTGGGCATTATATACCTAGGTACACAATGCCTTGAGCATTGTATACCCTGACATTTGAGCCAAAATTTGAATTGGTAACCCATTGAGGTGTTTTAGTGGGAAATTAAATCTCATGTTGGCCTCCTTTGACTTTTGAACCCCAAAATGTTGTGAGAGGTATATAAGTGGTCTCTCTCTCTCCTCATTTTGACATAAGAAGTTCAATATTTTCAAGCTATAGGAAAAATTTCAAGAGCATTCAAACATTCAAGATCAAGTCTCAAGCATTCCTCAAGCATCCAAGACAATTTTGAAGGTAATCTTCTCCATTGTAGCAAGCTTCTCTCCCATGATGATCAAATAGAGGAGTTCTCAACCAAGAAAGAAGACCCCTTGACAATCCATACACATTCTTCCTTCAAAGCAAGTGTTCTAGCATAATAACATTGAAGATCTTGTAGAGTTATTCGTAGATCCATGTATTTATGAAAGGCATCCTTCATTCCTTCCTACATTCCAAGGTTAAATGATTTCAATCAGGAAACATAAAAGAATATTCATGAATATATGCAATCTCAATATTCATTCATGAAGGTTTATTCATTTACAATGTAGATCTAACATTTACCTTTACATTTACATATTTTCCTTTATGTAATTTCATTTATATTTCATGGTTGATTCTTAAATAGGGGTTTGATCAAGGAAAACCACTTTCAACCCAACAATTTACCATTTTTCTACATGCAAGAACAAAATGACGAACATATAGAGACTTAATTTGGGAATTGTAGGAATGGAAGTACTGTATTGGAGATTTTTAGGTCTACTTTAGATATAACATTAGAATCAATAAGGTCTTCAATAATAGACTTTAAACGAAAACATTTTTTAGTATCATGACCAGTTTTATGATGGTATTGGCAAAAAGCTTTGGGATCAATTTTTTTTTTTTTTTTTTAAGGATCAATTGGCTTAATGAGAGGAAGTGTTAAGACATTAGCATTAGTAAACTTCAACATCACATTAGGAAAATATTTAAAAATATGGGTAAAATTATGAGGTCTAAAAATAGATGACAAAGGACCCACACCTTTAGATATTGTTTCCACTTGCGCATCAATGTTGTAGCTTGGTTCTAGATATGATGTGGACCTAAGTCACTTGGGGGTTTGGTGTTTCCATGTCTCCTTGACCTTGATAAGATTGTTCCAATGCATTGATCTACTTTACTATAAGAATGAGGTTGTCTCATACTCCTGCTAAAGTCAAGGTTGAATACACCATCCTAAAAATTTAACAACTATATTTAGATTCTTAGTTAGGCTCTATTTTTGTGATTTCAAGATTTCATGTCTATTATGCATAATCCAGCTACCTATTTCACCTTATTATTCCATCATCTCTTCATCCCCAATGCCCCATTTCAGTTTGGGCCTATTTTCCTAGTTATATAATGCCTTGGGCATTCTATACCCAGATACATAATGCCTTGGACATTGTACATGCTAAAATTTGAGCTCAGATTTGAATTGGTGGTATGTTTTAGTGTTTTAGTGAGAAATTAGATCTCGCATTGGTCTCCTCTAATTTTTGAATCGTGAAATATTGTGAGAGGTATATAAGTGGCCTATCTCTCCTCATTTTGATGTAAGAGGTTCAATATTTTCAAGCTATAGGTGAATTTTAAAGAGCATTCAAGATTGAGTCTCTACAATTCCTCAAGCATCCAAGGCATTTTCAAAGATAATATTCTCCATTATAGAAAGCTTCTCTCCCACGATGGCCAAGTAGAGGAGTTCTCAACCAAGGAAGAAAATCCTTTGACCATCCACATGCATTATTCCTTCAAAGAAAGTGTTCAAGCATAACAACATTGAATATATTGAAGAGGCATTCATAGATCCATGTATTTTTGAAATGCATACTTGATTCCTTCCTACATTCCAAGATTCAACAACTTCAATTAAAAAACATACAAGAATCTTCATGAATGTGTACAATCTCAATATCCTTTCATGAAGGTATATTCATTTACAAGGAAAATCTAAAATTTACATACTTTCCTTTATGCAATTTCATTTACATTTCAAGGTTGATTCCTAAATAAGGGTTTGACCAAGGCAAACCCATTTCAACCCAACAATTTCTTGGTTTCTATGTGTAGGAAAATATGATGAACATATTGTAAATTAATTCAAGAAGTGGGGGACTAGAAAAACTATCCCAAAAAGTTTAAGAAAAAATCACTAGGTACACAATGCCCCAGTCTATCTATACCTAGGAACAAAATACCCTAGGTGTTCTATACCTTGCAAACCAACTTTAGATTGAAACTACAGGTTAATACAACTTTTTGGTTTCCATTCAAAGTCATTACAAGTTGTCTATTTTTTGTTAGTCTACATTTGTTGTAACTTTTCATATTTTATTATTTTTCCTTCTATCTTGCATCATCATATCATTCTTACTCAAATCCAAACTATCCCAATTCATTATTAGTGAAGGATCATTGGAACATTTATTGCTTGAGACCTTCTTGAGCCTATTGAGTCATATTCCTTATGATTGTGCAATTAGGAAAAGGTGGATCACACCCATATTCTTCCCCCATCCACCCTCCTTTTCCCTCATTATACACAATTATATTTACTTTTACACACCTTTTTGGACCTTATTGAATTATCTTTCCAATATAGATGTCAATATCTCATCACAAAATTCTATACTCATGTGCACCTGTGATTTAATGATATCATAAGAAGATAAATTAAGGGGTATAAGGATTTATGGCTTCTCCACATTATTGGATTCATTCCATATATTAACATCTTCATCATCACCAAGCCTTATTATCTTACCTATACTAATATTTGATCATGCTCCTAGATTTCACATTGGGCGTATATGTTTCTCTAGTGTCTTATGTGCTTACAAGAGTATTCTTGGCCATTGAGGGACATGCATATCACCTTTCATTATTTTCCTATTCTAATGGTAACATCATTACTCCTTGATATCATCTCTGGCACATGAGCTTACAAACACATCATTTATGACATTTTCATACTTGATACATGATGTGTTATTCATAATTATTACTATACATAATTAAATTTTCACATGGTTGCCTTACATTTACATTTCATACACCATTTTATTTTTCCTAAAATTATGTGTACCCTAAAGATGAAACCAATTTATAGGGGTATATTTTGTTGCTAATACTCTTATGGTAAGTTTTGCATATAGTTGCAGATGTATATAGAGACTGATATTTAGAAAATGAAATGCCTTGCACTCCATGCGACTTGTAACTCATTGTGAACTAAGTGAAGCAAAGTATTATTATTTTTTATACAAGTAAATTTCTCCTCCCCCTCTAATGAATATTTGAAATTGAGATTTATATTGTATCTAGTCCTAGATTGTGTTATAGAAGCTACTGAATAATTATTTTCCCTTTGTTTTGTGGGTTCCTATAGAGAGTACATGGAAAAGAAAAAACCTAGATGACGACATCTTACAATACACATTATTTACAAGGACCATTTTTATATCATTTTGTGTTGGCATATTTATTTTATGTACATGTTTGTGAGTGCTACATACTTTAGCTATATAATCATTATAGGGTTTACATGCATGTTAGAGAGAGAAAGAAATGCAATAGAAATTTTTTCACATCCATGCACCATTTTCCATTATTATTGTACTTATTTGGGGATAATTTCTTAATACATGTTATTATTGTACTTTTTATTGGCTCTTGGTTTAGCAAGATTTTCACAACCTTGGAAATGCAAAGATGCACCTATGGGTTAGATTACTTCCCACAATCAGTACATTCATACAAGAACAAGGACCAACTAACAAAGCACAAGGGCTTTCTACACTTTGAACTCTACAGAATTCAGGCAAGTGTACCTAGGATTAGGATCACTTAACTTCACTTTTCCATTAATCCTCAAAAACAAGATATGTGCCCATAATACTTCTTGTTATCTGTGACATAAACGGATAGGGTGTGAAGCTAGACACACTACCAAGTTACTCACAAATAAAGCAGGAGATTTTTCTATTAAGACCACAACTACTGACTTAAGATTTAGAATTTGATTTTTGTTTTTGGGGTAGAACCGATAGACAAGAAAGAATATTTGTTTGAAAAAATGTCTGTGATCAGTCCCTTATCCTTTGGGCATATTTAGAATAATTCCTCACTGTATTGTTGATTCTTATCATTCACCTTGCAAATGAAAATAATATTATACTAAGAACCCCACTACTTACAACAATCCTCCTTAATACCATGCAATTCTGACAAGTTACATCAAGCATTTACTTAACTCCTTGAGTTAAAAACAAAACATATCAAGACATACAAAACTAGGTCTGGAACTATTAGACTTGAGTTTGTTAATTCACAAGACAATAGGAAATCACAAACCATTAAAACATGAGACAAGATTCAAAGCAATTCCTATAATATTTGTATTAGTTGCCACAAAACTGATACAAAAGTGGTTTGTTGAACATAGAATATTTCACAAAATGAATAAGAAAATTGGAGATTCATTAAGATCTTTGTAAAATAGAGAGGTTACAGACCTCTTCTACCAATTCTTGACTGAAAACCTATAGAGCTATGTCTATCTGTCTGGTTTTGCAGGCAAGTCCCTTTTTTTCAACTTGGAAAGAGACTCCTCCTAAATCACCTTGGAAATCCTTTTATATGAACAAGGACTGCAACAAGCTTCGGGTCATTTAGGGCACAATTAGGGCAACACTATCAACTACCGCAACATGAAATAAAGAAATAATTTATTACAAAAGTGACAGGGAGAAATCCCTAAGACAATCATAAAATATCATAGACAAATCTGATATTCTTTATATTTGAAGACCCTAGCAGCAAAACTACAAATTAGGGTATGATTATTTTTATCCCTGCAGCAAGCACATCATCACAAATATCTTATCTACCATTGCGTACCAGGAACCTAAATTCTTTGACAACTTGTCCAAAATATAACTGTTGTATCCATAAGAAAACTCTTGCAAAATATCAAATTCAGGGCAGCAAAAAAATAAAATCTGATCATATTCAGCCCAACCATCATAGATTCGATTCAATTCTCAACTAAAAAATTGTCCTTTATGGCCCAAGAAGAATTAGATCTGATTATTTTTTGTTCTGGCACACCAACATTCCTTTTCTTTGAAAACCTTGGCTCAAAATTTAAATAATTGACCGATAATGGATAATCCATCAAATTTAAAACATAGTCGTCGATCCTTGTTTTTCCCAGCACATTAGACAACACACAAAAAAGAAAATAAAACCTTTGATTGACCTTAAACCTTATTTTCCACATCATTTATTTTAGTGACCAATCAGGACCAAGGACATCAGTAATGCCTAGCATGAGCACCCACCTTCTCATTGGTCTTTCATCTACTTGAGGATCAGACAATTGTCGTGATCCCGAGATCATTATCCTTCATGTACCTTTCTTTAGAAGCATTACGATCACCATTGGATTTGATAGAACATTAATCACTTTGTCAATCGGGCCTAGGAAAATACAAACCGTTAGATCATTCGAGATCAATGACATGGAGGCTATTTCAGGACAAAGATTAAAATACATAAAGTTTCTCCCAAAAGTCTTAGGAATAGAGACATGTGTCAAAAGGTCCCACCACTTCCAAGTGTCAAAAGGTCATGATCCCGTGATCACTAAACCTCTTGCAAGTTCTCATCAAGGCATTATGCCCACCGTCAGATTAAAATTGATCTGCAATGCCTTTACCCTTAGCCATGGAAAGTCCTTTAACCCTATATCATTTGGAGATCACGCGACCAAAGAAAATCTCACAATCTCCAAAGGTTTATCTTAACCAAGGTTTAATCATGAGACTGAGCGACTGAGGAAAATCTCTCAATCGTTGAACATTTGTCATCACTAGGGTTACATCTGGTCAATGAATGATCAAAGGCTTCGTGTGGTCTCCAAGCTTTTAACTTAACTCACATTCTATCACAAGATCATGCAATTGAAGGTATCTCCCAGTCTCTAGGCATTTTACTTTAAATTATATCTGATTCAGAGATCCAACAACTGAAACAACTCTCATAATCTCTGAAGGTTTGTCTTAACTAAGGTTTGATCATGAGAATGAGTGACAAAGGTGAATCTCTTAATCACCATATACTTGACTTAACTCAGGTCTCGTTCATGAGAATCAGCAACAACCCTTGATCTTGTCCGCCATCAACGGTCAATCTCCTTTCTGCTAAATTTTTTACCTAGCCCAACCTTTATTTTGAGATTCAGGGATAGTCGTCGATCTTCATCGCCATCAATAGTTGTCGCTCAATCAAGAAATACTTCATGACTTTACCGTGATATTATGAGACCTGGATATAGCCATATTTGTTGAGTCACCAAATGTTAAAACACTAACCGCCAGTATCAGGAGATTGGAAGACAAGCACAAATCATCAAGTACTTTACTTTTTCGCCCAATCTCTAAATAATAATTGAATTAACTGCATCTTCATAAGACTTAGAGAAAACGACCGCGCTGGATCGCCAAAGGTTAAGACATCACCGCCAAACATTGGGAGATTAGGAGATAGAACATAACCTGTTAATTCATCGTCGGGTTTTGCACTGCTTGCCTACCAGGCCCAAAAAACACAACACTATTGTCGGATTTCTCACTTTCTTGCATCATTTGTCAGACTTAGCACCATTTAATGACTGGGCCCGAAAGACATATTAAAAGTTTGGACTTAAGAAAAATAAAAGGCATCGTTGGGTTTTTATGATTTGGAAGACTTTGGCCCCACCCAATGATAATTTAAGACATGTGCTAAAAGGAAGCACATAAGTGACCCGAAAAAGGTAACAAGGAAATAGAAAAGGGATAGGGTTTTATGGACTTGTGCAAATTTTGAAACCCTAGAAACATGAATAAACCTTATTTCCTCAAACCTTAGACCATTTTCTTTAGATTTTTGTAATGACTGGAAAATGGGCTAACATTAGCTCTGTCTGGGGATGTATGCCTCCTGCATGCATAGCAAGAATTTAGAATTTCTAGGAGAGCAGACCACCCACTGGATAAAAACTGACAAGACACCTTCTCAAAATCTAGCAGACAAACCAGGAAAATAGGAAGGGAAACACACAACTGAAAAAGAAATATTTACAAATTTATAGGACAAAAAACTTCATTTGGTGGCCCTGAAGCACCCAAAGAAATATCAAGACCCTCCAAAGTCAAAGGTTTGATTCTCATCCACATATATGACCAGCCACTTGGAAAACTCAAAAGAAACTTTCTGCCAACATACATGGACATTCATGGGCTGAAAAATTAAACTATAGTTGCATCTGCCCATATTTTTCTAGTCACAACCACCATCATACTCATACTCCAAGAAGTATGGAACATCTTTTACTTCTTCTTGTTTAGGACTGGATATACAAAATTTATTTAGTACTGCATTGAAGAGTAGATTGCAATAATTTTGATGCATTACTACAAACTCACCTGGCTGAGAAAGAAATGGTCCTTCATATTTATCTTTATGAGATGCTTCAACCATTGAGTAACTTGGTTCCTCAAGGACATCTTCACAAACTGGGTCATGAACTAGGAGAAATATTTCTTCAAAAATTTTGACACAGGGACAACAGATCTGCATCATCATTTTTATCAAAAAATTTATCATCCTTATCATTGAAGATAGTGTCCTCAACACTGTCACAATCATTATCATATTCATCAAAAGAAGAAAAATAAAATGAACAAGAAACTTTTTCATCAATGGAATCATCATGACAAGATAACACACTATCATGGTCTTCATCCACTTCTTCTAAAAACAAATTATATGAGGGGGACTCATGCAAACATGAATCATTATCAACATCACTTTGAACACCTACCTCATTATCAGTGTCAAAGCATATATCAATGGGGTACAACAAAGTATACTTCATATTAGGTGCATACCTCTGAAAATCAACACCTAAGAGTGCTGAGATTTTCTCACTGCTTAATGGATTTTGGACTTCATGTTCATTTTCTTTGGCCTCGTGCTTGATGCTGAAAACATCTTCCCTATCTAGATCAGGGACTAAAATCTCTTGGCTCAAATCATTTTGTGCAAAGCAATCACTATAGCAACTTTCATCTGCATCTTAATCATCTTCTTGTTGTTCACACAATACCTCCTTAAATTGAGACAAGAAAAGTGCCCCCTCATGCTGATAAGAAAGTTTAACAAACTCAATCGGAACATCATCAACTATAAATTCATCTTAAACATCTTGATGTTCATTGACCTCACTGTCAGCATCATAATCAACATCTTCAACACAAATCGAGACAACATCATTATCATTTTTAGATTCAAAATTTTCAATTGAATTTATCCACCTTTTATCCTGCTTAATACCTCCTTCTCTATGAGATGCAGACCAATTGACTGATTTAGGTAGAAAAAGCTCTAAAAACAAATCAATATATGTAGACCCTAGAAGTTCAACACCCTCTAGAAGCTCGTGCTATATTTATTCAAAAATCTCTTGTAAAACATATGTGTTGATTCCTCTTTCTGTTCTCCCACATGTCTTCTCAAGAATACTATGACTTCCTCTTGGATTCTTTGTTTCAAAAAAATTTCTTCACACTCTAACAAAATACCATCACATCCAAATATAACAAAGCCCCTGACCTTTATGTCTCCCATTTTTTTATTTCATACTTCACTGAATTTTGCAAAACTGCAATCCTAATCTCTGAAGCATGCAAACATCTATTCACACCTTGTTCCTTTTCTTAGTGCTTAGATCACTTAATAAGGAAACATTTCTTATGCACATGATTTCATGAAAGAATACATAAAATAAAAAATACCTGGAATTATTATGGTTGAAACTCAATCTGTTGATTGGAAAGAATGATAGATCTGAAGCTTGTTTCACTAAAATCTTTGTAGAGTCCCCACCTCCTTGGAGGGGACAAATATTCTAACCACTGTAAACTCTTTATGTATCCTTTTCGATCAACACACAAAACTTCAACATGGTATAAAAACTATTTATCAGGAATGCAAATATATCATTTTATACATTGATCAAACAACGAACTTCAGAGTCGCCACTCACAACTTGGTGAGATGATATAAAACCTTTATATCTAACTCCATACTTTCAATGGTAACCACTGGATATGATAAATAATAAGGCCAAGAGTCTAGCTCAACTCATACCTACATTATTTATGACAAGTTTATAACACCAGAGATATCAAACTGGATTTAACATAACTATTGCATCTCTATTCCCCAACAGAGTCGCCCTCTTGTTGGCTCTTGGTTTAGCAAGATTTTAACAACCTTGGAAAATAGAGATGCACCTATTGGTTAGCTTACTTCCCACAATCAGTACATTCATACAAGAACACGGACCAACTAACAAAGCACAAGGGCTTTCTACACTTTGAACTCTATAAAATAGGGTGTACCTAGGATTAGGATCACTTAACTTTACTTTTCCACTAATACTCACAAAAAAGATATGTGCCCATAATACTTCTTATTATCTGTGACATAAAGGGATAGGGTGTGAAGCTAGACACACTACCAAGTCACTCACAAATAAAGCAAGGGCTTTTTCTATTAAGTCTACAACTACTGACTTAAGATTTAGAATTTGATTTTTGTTTTTGGGGTAGAACTAATAGATAAGAAAGACCATCTGTTTGACAAAATGTATGTGATAAGTCCCTTATCCATTGGGCATATTCAAAACAATTCCTCAATCTATTGTTGATTCTTATCATTCACCTTACAAATGAAAATAAGATTATACTAAGAACCTCACTACTTACAACAATCCTCCTTAATACCCTGCAATTCTGCCAAGTTACATCAAGTATTTACTTAACTCCTTGAGTTAACAACAAAACATATCAAGACATACAGAACTAGGTCTGCAGCTATTAGACTTGAGTTTTTTAATTCACAAGACAATAGGAAATCACAAAGCACTAAAACAAGAGACAAGATTCAAAGCAACTCTTGTAATCTTTGTATTAGTTGCCACAAAACTAATGCAAAAGTAGTTTACTGAACATATAATATTCCATAAAATAAATAAGAAAACTAGAGATTCATTAAGATCCTTGTAAAATAGAGAGGTTACAGACCCCTTCTACCAATTCTTGATTGAAAACCTATAGAACTATGTCTATGTGTCTGGTTTTGCAGGCAAGTCCCTTTTTTTCAACCTGAAAAGAGACTCCTTGTAAATGACCTTAGAAATCCTTTTATATGAACAAGGACTACAACAAGCTTTGGGTCATTTAGGGAAAAATTAGGGGAACACTATCAACTACCGCAACATGAAATCATGAAATAACATATTACAAAAGTGACAGGGAGAAAACCCTAAGACAATAAAAAAATATCAGAGACAAATTTGATATTCTTTACATTTGAAGACCCTCACAGCCAAACTGCAAATTAGGGTATGATTCTTTTTATCCCTGTGACAAGAACATCATCACAATTATCTTATCTACCATTACATACCAGGGATCTAAATTCTTTGACAACTTGTCCAAAACATTAGTGTTGTATCCAGAAGAAAACTCTTGGAAAATATCAAATTCAGGGCGGCAAGAAAATATAATCTGATCATATTCGGCCCAACCACCACAGAGTCGATTCAATTCTCAACTAAAAAATTATCCTTTATGGCCCGAGAAGAATCAGATCTGATTGTTTTTTCTTCTGGCGCACCGACGTTCCTTTTCTCTGGAAACCTTGGCTCAAAATTTAAATAATTGACCAACAATGAATAATCCATCAAATTGAAAACATAGTCATCGATCCTTTTTTTTCCCGGCACATCAGACAACACCCAAAAAATTAAATAAAACCTTTGATTGACCTTAAACCTTATTTCCACATCATTTCTTTTGGTGACCAATCAGGAGTAAGCACATCAACAATACCTAGCATGAGGACCCACCTTCTCATTGGTCTTTCATCTGCTTAAGGATTAGACGGTTGTCATGATCCCCAAATCATTATCCTTCCTGCACCTTTCATTAGCAGCATTACGATCACCATTGGATTTGATAGAACATTAATCACTTTGTTAGGCAGGCCCAAGAAAATACAAACAGTTGGATCATTCGAGATCAATGGCAGGGAGGCTATTTCAGGACAAAGATTTAAAAGACATAAAGTTTCCCCCAAAAGTCTCTGGAATAGAGACGTGTGTAAAAAGGTCCCACCATTGCCAAGTGTCAAAAGATTGTGATCCCGCGATCACTAAACCTCTTGCAAGTTCTCATCAAGGCATTATGCCCACCATCAAATTAAAACTGATCTACAATGCCTTTACCCTTAACCATGGCAATTCCTTTAACCCTATATCATCTGGAGATCATGTGACCAAAGAATATCTCACAAGCTCTGAAGGTTTATCTTAACCAGGGTTTAATCATGAGAGTGGGCGATTGAGGCAAATCTCTCAATCATTGAACATTTGTCTTGACTAGGGTTAAATATAGAGAATGAGAGATCAAAGTCTTTGCCCAGTCTTCAAGCTTTTAACTTAACTCACATTCTATCACGAGATCATGCAATTGAAGGTATCTCCTAGTCTAAGGGCATTTTACTTTAACTCATGTCTGATTCAGAGATTCAGCGACTGAAACAATTCTCATAATCTCTGAAGGTTTGTCTTAACTATGGTTTGATCATGAGAATGAGTGACATAGGTGAATCTCTTAATCTTTAGATACTTGACTTAACTCAGGTCCCGTTCATGAGAATCAACAACAACCCTCGATCTTGTCTACCATCAATGGTCTATCTCCTTTCCGCTAAAATTTTTACTTAGCCCAACATTTATTTTGAGATTCAACGATAGCCATTGATCTTCATCGCCATCAATGGTCATCGCTCAATCATCAAATACTTCATGACTTGACCGTGACATTACGAGACCTGGAGAGAGCCATATTTGCTGAGTCACCAAATGTTAAAACACTAACCATCAGTATTAGGAGTTGGGAGACAAGCACAAACCACCAAGTCCTTTACCTTTTCACCCAATCTCTGAATAATTCTTGACTTAACTTCTTCATGAGACTTGGAGAAAACTATCGTGTCGGATCGCTGAAGGTTAAGACATCACCAACAAACTTTGGGAGATCGGGAGATAGAACATGACCTTTCAATTCACCATCGATGTTTTCATTTCTTGCCTACCAGGCCCTAAAAACACAACACTATTGCCGAATTTCCCACTTTCTTGCATCATTTGTCAGAGTTAGCATAATTTAACGACTGGGCCTGAAAGACATATTAAAACTTTAGACTTAAGAAAAATAAAAGGCATCATCAGGTTTTAATGATTTGGAAGACTTTGGCCCCGCCCAATGATAATTTAAGACATGTGCTAAAAGGAAGCACTTAAGTGACCCGAAAAAGGTAACAAGGAAATAGAAAAGTGATAGGGTTTTATGGACTTATACAAATTTTGAAACCCTAGAAACATGAATAAACCTTATTTCCTCAAACCTTAGACCATTTTTTTTGGATTTTTGTAATGACTGGAAAATGGGCTAACAATGGCTCTGTTTGGGGATGTATGCCTCCTGCAAGCATAGCAAGAATTCAGAATTTCTGGGAGAGCAGACCACCCACCGGACAAAAAATGACAGGGAACCTTCTCAAAAACTGGCAGACAAACTAGGAAAAAAGGAAGGTAAACACATAATTGAAAAGGAAATATTTATAGATTTATAGGACTAAAAACTTCATTTGGTGGCCCTGGGCCACCCAAAGAAATATCAAGACTCTCCAGAGTCAAAGGTTTGATTCTCATCCACATATGTGACTAGCCACCTAGAAAAATTAGAAGAAACTTGCTGCCAACATACATGGACATTCATGGGCTGAAAAATAAAACTGTAGTTGCATCTGCCCATATTTTTCTAGTCATAACCACCATCATACTCATACTCCAAGAAGTATGGAACATCTTTTACTTCTTGTTAAGGATTGGATATACAAAATTTATCTAGTAATGCATTGAAGAATAGATTGCAATGATTTTGATGCAATTCTACAAACTCACTTGGCTTAGAAAGAAATGGTCCTTCAGATTTATCTTTATGAGATGCTTCATCCATTGAGTAACTTGGTTCTTCAAGGATATCTTTACATACTAGGTCATGAACCAAGTGAAAGTTTCTTCACAAATTTTGTGACACAGGGACAACTGATCTGCATCATCATTTTTATCAAAAAATTTATCGTCCCTATCATTGAAGACATTGTCCTCAACACTATCACAATCATTATCATATTCATCAAAAGAAGGAAAAGAAAATGAACAAGAAACTTGTTCGTCACTGGAATCATCATGACAAGACAACACACTATCATGGTCTTCATCCTCTTCTTCTAAAAACTCATTATATGATGGGGATTCATGCAAACATGAATCATTATCAGCATCACTTTGAACACCTACCTCATTATCAGTGTCAAAGCATATATCAATGGGGTACTACAAAGTATACTCCATATCAGGTGCATACCTCTAAAAATCAATAGCCAAGAGTGTTGTGATTTTCTCACTACTTAATGGATTTTGGACTTCATGTTCATTTTCTTTGGCCTCTTCCTTGATGCTGCAAACATCTTCCCTGTTTAGATCATGGATTGAAATCTCTTGGCTCAAATCATTTTGTGCAAATCAATAACTACAACTTTCATCTGCAGCATAATCATCTTCTTGCTGTTCACACAAAACCTCCTTAAATTGAGACAAGAAAAGTGCCCCCTCATGCTAATAAGAAAGTTTTAAAAACTCAACACGAACATCATCAACTATAAATTCATCTTCAACATCTTGATGTTCATTGACCTCACTGTCAACATCATAAGAAACATCTTAAGCACAAATAGAGACAACATCATTATCATTTTTAGATTTAGAATTTTCAATTGAATTTATCGACCTTTTAGCTTGCTTAATACCTCCTTCTCTATGAGATGCATACCAATTGACTGATTTAGATAGACAAAGCTCTAAAAACAAATCAATATATGTAGACCCTAGAAGTTCAACACCCTTTGGAAGCTCACTATATTTATTAAAAAATCTCTTGTAAAACATATGTGTTGATTCCTCTTTCCTTTCTCCCACACATCTTCTCAAGAATAATATGGGTTTCTCTTGGATTATTTGTTTCAAAAAAATTTCTTCATACTCTGACAAAAAACCATCACATTCAAACATAGTAGATCCCCTAACCTCTATGTCTCCCATTTTTTTTTATTTCATACTTCACTGAATTTTGCAAAACTGCAATCCTAATCTCTGAAGCATGAAAACCTCTATTCACACCTTGTTCCTTTTCTTAGTGCTTAGATCACTTAATAAGGAAACATTTCTTATGCACATGATTTCATGAAAGAATACATAAAATCAAAAATACCTGGAAGTACTATGGTTGAAACTTAACCTATTGATTGGAAAGATTGATAGATATGAATCTTGTTTCATTGAAATCTTTGTAGAGTCGCCATCTCCTTGAAGGGGACAAATATTCTAACACCTGTAAACTCTTTCTATATCCTTTTTGATCAACACACAAAACTTCAACAGGGTATAAAAACTATTTATCAGGACTACAAATATATCATTTTATACACTGATCAAACAAAGAACTTTAGAGTCACCACTCACAACTTGGTGCTATGATATAAAACCTTTGAATCTGACTCTATACTTTCAATGGTAACCACTAGATATGATAAATAAGATGGCCAGGAGTCTAGCTCAACTTGTACCTACGTTATTTATGACAAGTTTATAACACCAGAGATATCAAACTGGATTTAGCATAACTATTGCATCTCTATTCCCCAATAGAGTTTCCATCTTGTTGGCTCTTGGTTTAGCAAGATTTTAACAACCTTGGAAATGTAGAGTTGCACCTATGGGTTAGCTTACTTCCTACAATAAGTATGTTCATACAAGAACAAGGACCAACTAACAAAGCACAAGGGCTTTCTACACTTTGAACTCTACAAAATCAAGTGTACCTAGGATTAGGATCACTTAACTTCACTTTTCCACTAATCCTCACAAAGAAGATATGTGCCCATAATAGTTCTTGTTATCTATGACATAAAGGGATAGGGTGTGAAGCTAGACACACTACCAAGTTACTCACAAATAAAGCATGGGATTTTGCTATTAAGTCCACAACTACTGAATTAAGATTTAGAATTTGATTTTTATTTTTGGGGTAGAACTGATAGACAAGAAAGAACATCTATTTGACAAAATGTCTGTGACCAGTCCCTTATCCATTGGGCATATTCAGAACAATTCATCATTGTATTGTTGATTCTTATCATTCACCTTGCAAATGAAAATAATATTATACTAAGAACCTCACTACTTACAACAATCCTCCTTAATACTCTGCAATTTTGCCAAGTTACATCAAGCATTTACTTAACTCCTTGAGTTAATAGAAAAACATATCAAGACATAAAAAACTAGGTCTGCAACTATTGGACTTGAGTTTTTTAATTCACAAGATAGTTGAAATCACAAACCATTAAAACATGAGACAAGATTCAAAGAAATTCTGATAATCTTTGTATTAGTTGCTAGAAAACTGATACAAAAGTGGTTTACTAAACATAGAATATTCCACAAAATGAATAATAAAATTGGAGATTCATTAAGATGTTTGTAAAATAGAGAGGTTTTAGACCTCTTCTACCAATTCTTGACTGAAAACCTATAAAACTATGTCTATATGTTTGGTTTTGCAGGCAAGTCCCTTTTTTTCAACCCGAAAAGAGACTCCTCCTAAATGACCTTGGAAATCCTTTTATATGAACAAGGACTGCAACAAGCTTCAGGTCATTTAGGGCACAATTAGGGAAACACTGTCAAGCACCGCAACATGAAATCCTGAAATAATTTCTTACAAAAGTGACAGGGAGAAAACCCTAAGACAATAAAAAATATCAGAGACAAATTTGATATTCTTTACATTTGAAGACCCTAGCAGCAAAACTACAAATTAGGGTATGATTCTTTTTATCCCTGCAGAAAGCACATCATCATAAATATATTATCTACCACTATGTACCAGGGACTTGAATTCTTTGACAACTTGTCCAAAACATAGCTTCTGTATCCAGAAGAAAACTTCTGCAAAATATCAAATTCAGGGCGGCAAGAAAATAAAATCTGATCATATTCAACCCAACCACCACAGAGTCGATTCAATTCTCAACTGCAAAATTGTCCTTTATGGCCCAAGAAGAATCAGATCTGATTGTTTTTTCTTCTGGTGCACCGACATTCCTTTTCTCTGGAAACCCTGGCTCAAAATTTAAATAATTGACCGACAACGGATAATCCATCAAATTTAAAACATAGTCGTTGATCCTTTTTTTTCCTGACACATCAAATGACACAAAAAATCAAATAAAACCCTTGATTAACCTTAAACCTTATTTGGCACATCATTTCTTTTGATGACCAATCAGGATCAAGCACATCAGCTATACCTGGCATGAGGACCCACCTTCTCATTGGTCTTTCTTTTGCTTGAGGATCAGACAGTTGTCGCAATCCCATGATCATTATCCTTCCTACACCTTTCTTTGGTGGCATTATGATCATCGTTGGATTTGATAGAACATTAACCACTTTGTCAGCTGGGCCGAGGAAAATATAAAGCATTGGATCATTCAAGATCAATGGTAAGGAGGCTATTTCAGGACAAAGCTTTAAAAGACATAAAGTTTCCCCCAAAAGTCTTTTAAATAGAGACATGTGTCAAAAGGTCCCACCACTGCCAAGTGTCAAAAGGTCGTGATCCCACGATCACTAAACCTCTTATAAGTTCTCATCAAGGTATTATGCCCACCGTCAGATTAAAACTAATATGCAATGCCCTTACCCTTAACCATGGAAAGTCCTTTAAGCCTATATCATCTGGAGATCACATGACCAGAATATCTCACAATCTCCGAAGGTTTATCTTAACTAGGGTTTAATCACGAGACTGGGCATCTAAGGAAAATCTCTCAATTGTTGAACATTTGTCTTGACTGGGGTTACATCTGGAGAATGAGCGATCAAAGGCTTCACGCGGTCTCCAAGCTTTCAACTTAACTCACATTCTATCACGGGATCACGTGACTGAAGGTATCTCCTAGTCTTTAGGCGTTTTACTTTAACTCATGTCTGATTTGGAGATCTAGCTAGTGAAACAATTTTCATAATCTCTAATGGTTTGTCTTAATTATGGTTTGATCATGAGAATGAGCGACAAAGGAAAATCTCTTAATTGCCGGATACTTGACTTAACTCAAGTATCGTTCATGAGAATCAACAACAACCCTTGATCTTGTCCACCATCAACGGCCTATCTCCTTTCCACTAAATTTTTTACTTAGCCCAACCTTTATTTTGAGATTCAGTGATAGCCATTGATCTTCATCACCATCAACAGTTGTTGCCAATCACCTAATACTTCGTGACTTGACCGTGACATTATGAGACTTGGAGATAGCCATATTTGCTGAGTCGCCAAATGTTAAAACACTAACCATCGGTATCAAGAGACTAGAAGACAAGCACAAACCATCAAGTCCTTTACCTTTTCGCCCAATCTCTGAATAATTATTGACTTAACTTTTTCATGAGACTTAGAGAAAACCGCCATGCTGAATCGCCAAAAGTTAAGACATCACCACCAAACATTAAGAGATCAGGAGATAGAACATGACCTATTAAGTCACCATTGGGTTTTGCACTACTTGCCTACCAGGCCCGAAAAACACAACACTATTACTAGATTTCTCACTTTCTTGCATCATTTGTTGGACTTAGTACCATTTAATGATTGGGCCTAAAAGACATATTAAAACTTTGGACATAAGAAAAATAAAAGGCATCGTCGGGTTTTTATGATTTAGAATAATTTGGCCCTGCCCAATGATAGTTTAAGACATGTGCTAAAAGGAAGCACTTAAGTGACCCAGAAAAGGTAACGAGGAAATATAAAAGGGATAGGGTTTTATGGACTTATGCAAATTTTGAAACCCTAGAGACATGAATAAACCTTATTTCCTCAAACCTTAGACCATTTTCTTTGGATTTTTGTAATGACTGGAAAATGGGCTAACACTTTTAACATATCTTATTTTCCTTTGAGCACTCCAAGGTACACCATTTGCATTTGCAAAAGATAATAATTCAATTGGTGCCATAAAAAAACTCTAGATTTTGCATGAGCATTTTAGGACTCTATTCATATTTAAATATTATTATTTTCAATCTTGTACACATATTTAACGAGTTGAACTCAAAGATCATGACTCTAGCAACATAATGATGATCCTTCCAAGGTATTTCTAAATACTACCAATTTAATATTAGAAAATATTAAGAGTAGATGAAGATCATTTAGGCAAATCCTAGAGTAGACTTCCACTTTATGTAGGTTCTATCCAAATCCAAGCAACGAGTTTACAATCATGGACATGACCAATGTAGAATCCAAGACATTCACAAAGAGATAAATACTTATTCTTCACCATAGCTATGAGGTCACTAGGACACATGACCCCATAATGTACATTTGATAAGTGTAAACTTATTAAATACACTATTGAGTCATACATTCTGGTGGCCCCACAAATGTCGCCTTTATTATGTACTAGATATTAGTTAAGATTCTAAAATATCTAATCAAGACTATTGGAAAAATGGTCAACACTCCCTTCGAGATTTGTGACAAGGGACTAATCGCCTCATGTGGATTCTATAAGTCTAGTGGTTGTATCGGGCATTGATAGGTCAATTTTTTGGTGCAACGACAATCACACTTGTAACAAGTGGTATCAGAGCTTGGTTACATGTTTGAATCCCCTTGAGTAACACTGAGGGTGAGATTGTTGGTAAAATAGTCAGTGCTCCCCTCAAGATTTGTGACAAGGGACTAATAACCTCCTTTAGATTCTATAAGTCTAGTGGTTGTATCGAGCATTAACATGTCAACCTTTTGGTGCAACGAAAATCACACTTGTAATAAAGACACATTTTTTGGTCAACAAGCTAAAATTACATTTATATTTTATAAGTTAACACATATTTTGACTTACAATCGATACTTATTAAATCTAAATTAATTATGCTTATAAACTGTTGGAGCTTTTCCTTGCAGGACCAAACTTGAATCAATAGGTGGGCTTGAATCTGAGGTTAGGCACTCAAGTTTGAAAAGAAA
Source organism: Chamaecyparis obtusa (assembly GCA_027943335.1). Taxonomy (NCBI): domain Eukaryota; kingdom Viridiplantae; phylum Streptophyta; class Pinopsida; order Cupressales; family Cupressaceae; genus Chamaecyparis; species Chamaecyparis obtusa. The sequence continues at coordinate 142,535 of BSBK01007974.1, read as the reverse complement.
ACAATCCAATTGATGAGGATTAAGAACATCCTCCTTCTTCTTTGAGCTCCACATCACTCAGGCAGGTATTGCCTTATCTGCACAATTAAGACACCTCATGATAAACAATAGGCCTGCAAATAGATTATTGTGGAATAGTCTTCAAACCCCTTCAGGTAACTATACCCCAATGAAGCTAATTCATATGCAATAGCCCTACTTGCATAGAATGAGTCTAAAGACTAGAGACAACCTCCTATTACTACTACCAACATGAAAGGGAAAGGTATTGGTAAGGATGAATTTTGTGTTTGATGACTGAAAGGTGATTATATAGTAGAGACCAAACCAATGCCTAATCCTTTGGGCTGAAGAGTCTAACATAAATCAACAGAGGGGTTTCTAAGAAATACAGTGATATGCCTTACAAACCACATACAATTTGGATAGAGTGCCTTACAAACTATCCCCTCAATCCTAGATTATTATCATCAAGATCCCAACAGATGTGTTCATTCCCTGAAATTGCACATAAGGATTTAATCCTTTCCTTGAAAGAAACTCATGCAACAATTAGAATAGTTGCCTTACAACTAGTATGTTCTATATGCTTTACAAATAGAAACATACAAAAATAAACACAAAGCAAAGAGACAATAATAGAACCAGGATAGAAACTGTATTGTATTTCATGAGAGTGTATCGATACATACAAGGAAAACTCTTCACTCAAAGACTCAAAATGAGAATCTCCTATAGACTTATGTTTTTTGCATTCAGCATCAAGAGAATGGAACTAGAGAATGGAATCCCTTGGATTACCAAAAGCTAGAACCAAGAACCAAAAGATTGGAAAACCACAAATCTTGGGAACCCAAAAATATCTTGGAACCCTTAAAAAATCAAACAACCTGCAATTTATACCACTGGTTACCTTGGAATCCCAAACAGTAGGATGCAAAAAGCAATAGGTAACCAGGGTTAGGGCTTCAACTACCCAACCAATCAAAAATCAATCAAAATTTATTGCAGGGGTAGGAAACACAAGCAAATCTGCAATCATGAAAATCTGCGAGCTCAGTACAGAACACCAAGGAGTTGCCGTAAAAACTAGTCTAATTGGCCACCTGTAAACACACCTCGAGCACAAAACCACAGTCCACCAAGTACAAAACATTACTGCAATCAACCCACAGGACCATCAGACTAGACTGCAACACCTACCGCAACCAAAATGATCAAAATCAGCCGGGAAAAACATTCAATTTTGGTACCTCCTTTCGCAAAAACTCTTCTGCAAATCTGAATCCTGATGGCAATGGCTAGCTCACCAAATTTAAAATGTGTTCGTCGATTACATCTCTTCTCGGCAGATTGGGCGGTCATACTTATCCTTTAAAACTACCGCGGGACCCCTTGACCAGTCAACCGCAACCTCATAAATCCCTCAGTGAATGAAAACTAAGCATGTTAGTAGCACAGCACTGTTGACCCACCTTAACTCCGCATCGGCGATGTCACAACAATTGTTGCATGATCACATAGCCTGGAGAAGGGCTATGCGAACATGCAACATGCCGCACCTGCAACCCTTTACCACCTCACAACTCTGCATAACCGCCACTGCTAAGCCTAGCAGTTAGTCGCATGATCGCATAGCCTTGAAAAAGGCTATAAGATCATGTGACAAACCATTACTTACCACGCCTCGACCCTACCAAAAACTAGTGGCCAATCAAATTATAACACCTCAGCACACATCAGCACCTCGGACCCACAAAGTAAATCCCTCCTTAAGTGAAGATTGTCGGTAGGGAGCATGATCGCATGGGCCGAAAGATTCCATGAGATCATGCACCCACCGTCGATCTAGAATCTTGTTGATGCCTCTGAAACAGGCGGACCCACTGACATGTCCACCTCAGCGTACGTGGACCAATAGGAATGCGCTAATTCACTCCTTTTCTGACACTGGAACCACTTCCAATTTCTGTGCAGTCAGCTTTGACATCCCTCCACCATGTACTGACATAACCAATGAAACACTGCCACGGAGGCCTGACCTGACAAATGACTCCACCGAGAAATTTACCTTCATACCGCATCAACAACTCTCGTTAAAGTGCATGGTTAAAAGGGCCTCATCTTTCCTCAGTGGTGTAGCGACAACCACCGATCTTTGTCGCTTGTTAAACTTTTGTCAGACCCCAACCGACGGGCCCACTGGGACAACTGTCAACTGGTCGCATGATTGCATGTCAGAAAACTCTGACATGCGACCATGCGACAGCCAACCACTGTGTGTGTGAAAATTATACCTGATCTGTAAACACAACACTCAGTAAAACATTAGAGGTTAGTGATAATCAAAATCGTGCAAAATTGAAAGCTATCTAACCAAGCGATTTACTGCCTTCTAATAGGTGCGAGATTAATGTTCTCAGATTGTAATCGAGATCAGTGACCTAGACGACACCTAAATGAAGGATTTGAATGCAATTCTAGATATGGAATAAATGCAATTAATCTATATTTTTGATATTTTCTATGCAATAAGAATGATAAAAACTGATATGATATGAATGTTATTGAAAACTGATATGCTATGAATCTAACAATGATATGTAATATGAATGCAAAAATAAGATTGATCTCACAAAGATGTTGATTCGCAAGAGCTTTGATTCTTCAATTCCAATTCTCCAGCGTGATTGTGCAAAATATGAGATGATTTGTGAAGAGCTAAAGCTTTTAATTTATAGAAATCCAGGGCTTTGGAGGTGCATGGGAAAAAAGCCATAAATCACTCAAATAACTCAGCTTGATTTTTGAGTTATTTTTAAATAAAAGATAATTAACTCACAAAAATATGCAAAAGCTAAGTTTTAACTCAAAATAGAGTTTAGCTTTAATTGATAATTGATAGTTGTTTGCTTTTATGATTGTGCATGTTTTATTTATGAATTAATTTAATAATAAAGTGATTTATTTCCAACTTAACTGCTTTTAAAAATAAAACAATTAATTTATGGGTTAATCAATTATTTAATCAAAATTTTATTAAAAACTATATTATTAAATAATGACAACTTGCTTTAATTAATTAAATAAGAATTTAATCAATTATTCATATGATATTAGATTTATTGTCAAAATTAAATAATACAATTAATAATAGATATAATTAAATTTAATTACATAATTAAGTGGCAAATATTAAATCTAATTAATTAAATATGAAAATATTCAATTAATCAAACTTTAGGATAAATGTGATTTATTGCCAAATAATATAAAATTAAAGATAATTAAGATAATTAGGAATATTACTAGGAATATTCTCCAATGCAAAATTTAAGATAATCAATTAGATTTGATGATGTTTAGATGTGCCTTAGATTAGGACTTTGATGTCGATTTCATATGATTTGATGATATAGGAGGTTAATGAACTTATAGCCCATTTTTGGGGTATTACATTTTGCCCCTCTTTGAATTACTGTGTGAAGCGCAGTGGTTCAAAGATAGTCTGTGTTTGATAGAGATATGAAACTGATTCAAAAGATAAACCGATCTCAAGATAGAAACCGATTGAAAGATATTGAGATAGGAGTTGATTGATATTGAATTGATATGGAGATAATAGGTCTTGAATGACCAAAGATAATGTTCACTGTAGCAGCAAATGAACCTATGATTGCGAAAAAGTGTCAAAATGCCTGATTCTGAACCTTAGGATTGATAAGAAGTGAGTGACCCGTTCTAGACTCGATTGTCTTAGCAGAACTAGCAAGTATCACATCCAAACCCTTCAGTTGTCGAAGAACCAAGGAAAGAACACTATGATCTGATGGTTGCAAAAACTGATACAGTTTACAAGATTAGGAGAATACCAAATTGATATGGATCGATGAATCTGATATGCCCCAAGTGATGATAGATTTGCCCCGAGCGATGAGGACTTTTGATGAATCAGTGACTAGACGTGATTGTTATCTTGATCACTGATGAAAGATATTGATAGATTTGATCGATAGAATTTGATTTACAGACTTTGAATGATGTGCAATACCATGCCCCCTTCGGGATTAAAATTGAAATCTGACAACAAAAGTCAGCGTTGATAGTTTAGAAGCATTTTAATTGATCTGAGAAGTGGTTATTTACATCCGAGAACGCATTCTGCATCGTTGGAAGGTCCCAAAAGACCAAGTTTGACTAGGTTTGACCATGAGTTGACCATGGTTGACCAAGTTGAAATTTTGATAGTTTGATGTAAGATAATCAGTTAAGTTGAATACTAGATTTCTGTGATGATTGAAGGTCGAATATGCAAGTAGTTAATAATATGAATGATCTCAGATTTGAATTTTGATCCCGAAAAAGGATTCTACTTGCTATTTCATTGGAGGAACCTTCGTGTGAGATTCAGCTCTTGTTAGACTTGAAGATGCGATTTGAAGAATCATTTAAGCATTGAAGTTCATTTAATCATTGTGAGATCATGCAAAGATGCAAAATGCAATGAGACATGCAAAATGAAATGAGACATGCAAAATGAAATGCAACCTAAGACCTAGGACCTAGTTACTGATCATGTGTCGATTTGTTATCATCATTGAACTTTTTGGTAACCGAATAAATCAATACAATGCCCACTAGCTATGAAACTATAGACATATGAATATCGATTTGTATGCGCAACAACACCCACTGGACAAAAACCATGGATATATGAATATTGACTTTATTTTCAAAATGTTGGATTAAATATAAGCATCAAGGCACAAACACCAGGATGACCTGAATATCATGTCCATTTTGATATAGCAATTTGTACAAGCATCAAAACATACATGTCATGATGACCTGAGTACGCCTTGCATTGCAAACACATCAAACAGTCAAGAGATCATTCTAAATCCAATGTGAATTACCCGTAGTGACCCTTTATCGTTCACATCCTTAGGCAAGATTGCGTTCCACAGTAGGAGAAAGAACTTACTCAAAAAGATAATAGTTAGATCAAACTTCCTTGAATTGTTTGGGTATCAATGGTTGAGGTACGCATGGCCATCCAATTCGAGATAGAGGCTCTTACAGTCGGACACCATTTCAATCCAGAAGTTCCAAAGATGTTAGATTTTCACATACAAGCAGAAGACAAAGAAAAGATTATGCCCCCAGTCATCACTCTCTAAATCCTGTAAAGGACATCATTGAAGAGCTCGAAGGGACACAATATGCAAAAATCTCAATGCGAATCAGTAAGCCTACAAGGAGATAAAAGCATGAAAAGCACAGATTGTTTTCAGTTGAGTTTTGATGTTTGATTGTTGTTGATGCAAAATCCTTTCTGGAGACGAGACTGACTGACTGACTCAACTTGAAGCTTCAAAGGACTCTGAGTGGATATGACACGTCTAAGATACATGGGAGACCATAGGATATGACATTGATTGCCCCCAAGTGTGAACATTGATAGGATGCAGACGCTTGAGCTGGTTGGTGTACAGGCCGACTTATTGAAAACTGGAAATGCGGGAACAAACCGGGAGATATGTACAAACTAAAGCAAGACTGAAAGCTGGGAAAGACCAAGATTGTGCTGACAGATGGAGCATTTTGGAACAAGTGGCACCTGTTTGCCAGGTTTTCACCATCTTGGTAGAGATTCTATTTTTGCTACCGAGGTGCCTGTTTCCAAATTTTCACCAAGGCACTTTTTCTTTCTTTTTTCATTTTTTTGTATTTTTCATTTTTTCAATTTTTTTGTACTTTTGATTTTTTTTAATTTTTTTGTACTTTTGATATTTTTTTGATTTTTTTGCGAATCATCAAGGCGCCTATTGCTAGGTTTTCACCAAGATGTTTATTTTTTCAGGACTTTTTCTAATTTTTAAGATTTTTTCAGGACATTTACCAAGCATTGAATGCCTTAGGCGTAGAATTTCTTCAGATGGAGAATGTTGATTGGTTCTCAGAGCTGTTCTCCTTCAGTTATTGAGAGTTGATAGGCACCAGAGCCAAAAGTAGCAGTGATAACAAAGGGACCTAACCAATTGGGTTCGAACTTCCCCTTGCGTTCTCGATGTGATTGATTTTTAAGATTTTCTCTCAACACTAGATCACCAACCTGAAATTCTCTATGTCTGACTTTCTTGTTGTAGCCTCTAGACATTCTTTTTTGATACACTCTGAGATGATCATATGCTACTTGTCTGCGCTCATCTAGTAGTTCAAGTTCTTGTAACCTCGACACTCTGTAGTCTTCATCAGTGACAAGTCCATGCATTTTGATTCTGAGTGATGGGATTTCAACCTCAATAGGCAATACCGCTTCAGACCCATAAACTAAAGCGAAAGGTGTAGCCCTTGTAGGTGTTCTAATACTAGTTCTGTATGCCCATTCTGATACTTGTTCTGATACTGGTTCTGATACTGGTTCTGATACTGGTTCTGATACTGATTCTGATACTAATTCTGATAATTGTTCTGATACTGGTTCTGATACTGATTCTGATACTAATTCTGATAATTGTTCTGATACTTGGTATAATTGATAGCATCTTTTTCCATTTGCAAACTCCCAAGCAAGATCATATCGTGCAGTCCCAATGTCTAGCAAGGTGGAGAACAAGAGGGATTGGCAAGCTGGTGGATGAGATGGAAGACAAGAGAATAAAGGATAATGAAGGGAAGAAATCCTCAAGGGCAAACTCCTCAAGAATACCCAAGCTAGGGAAAAATTGTCATGTAAAGCATATTTGGATAAGTAGGGAAAGGCTAGCATAGGATAAGTCATAAAAGTGTGATGCAAGAGTAGGAAAGGATGCAGTCCAAAAGAGTAGACATGTCAAGAGGCTTCATAGTACTGTGTTTTACTCTTTTTATTTTATTTTATTAGATCAAGACCAAAGGGGAAAAGGATAGCGATAGGCGAAAATGAATGGAGGAAGATGGATATGAAGGCTAAACATGGAAGGAATGAAAGCAAGATCACCGTAAGATAGCTCACAAAATAGCCAAATATTCGTGTATAGATCAACATTGTCAAGATCAAAGAGAGAAGATGAAATGGATGAAATATGTAGAAGAATTACGCATGACGCCTGATTGCCAGGTTTTCATCATGGTACTTATCCAAGGTGCCACAAGGAAGTGGTTTTCACCATAGGATGAATTTATTTCTCTTTACTTTTGCTACCAAGGTGCCTGTTTCCAGGTTTTCACCAAGGCACATTTTTAATTTTTTTCATTTTTTATTTCTTTTTTTTTTTTTGGAAGAAGGCAAGCTTTTTAGATAATGCTCCTTGAAAGGATAAACCATGATATGCCAAGGATTCAAAATGATATGCTCAAAGATGCTGATAGGGAAAGGGAGATGAAAGAGAAAAATGGAGGATAATGTTTTATGCAAAGCGAGTGAGGTTGGAAGATAGGAGGAATAGGCAAGTGAGGAAAAAGGATAGGAGGTAGAAGGATAATTCATGGAAGGATTGTGAAAGGGTAGATGGAAAGGAAGGCAAGATCAATGTAAACACACACCTTGAAGGGTGGCGAGAGGGTGGAAGAAATGTGAATGAAGGAATACGTGAAGGAATATGGCGAATGGATAGCAGAGGTTGAGGTTTGGGCGCATGAAATGGGAGAATATTTTTGGAGGGAGATGAAGTGGAAGCCTTTGGAAGCTTGAATGTCAATTTCACTTTTTGTTCAACACCAGACTCTTTCAAGAGAGACTTTGGAATCCATATAGCCGTAGGCTTTTTATTTCCTTTTGATGATCTAGAGAGAATATCTTGAATGATGGATTTTGGAACCCATACTTGTCTTGTAGTTTTTTTCTTAGATATCTCTTTGAACTTTATGCTTCCATGTCTATTAGAGGAGACATGGTGATCTTCTTTTTTTGATGGATTCTTGTATTGCTTCTTTTTCTTGTATTGAACATTCAAGTTACTTCCAAAAGACTTGGGACTTGTGGAAGAAGGAGGATATGACTGGTTTAGATGGGTGGGTGGATGAAAAGGATTCAAGGGTATGCATCTATGTTGATCTTGAGGAAAGATGGGAGATGGAGGGATGTAAGGACCCAAGATGGATGGTGAACTAGGAGAGTTAGGAGGGGAAAATGAAGGGACATAAGGACCCAAGATGGAAGGCAGACGTGAAGCTCTTAGTAGTGGTGGAAGAGGTCCAAGGATGGAAGTGGAAGATGCAAAAGGATAATCAATAAGTTCATCAACATCTATATGACAACCAAGGATATCAACATCTTTAGAGTGAGCATTAGAATTTTCAATAGAATCATGGACATCTTGAATATGAGCACCTTCTTTGATAGGATTGTTCAAAGCTTGCAAAGACTTAGGAAGAGTAGAAAGTGGAAGTGAACATGGAGTGGTAGAACAAGAAGATGAAAGACTTTGATCTTGACAAGGATCTTTGGATAGCACCAGCGCATAATTTGTCCCTTGATTTTCAATAGGCTTAACATTGGAAGTAACAACACTATTTTTACCAACCTTAATGGAAGTATCATCTTTGGAAAGCGCAAGTGTAGTAAGGTCATTTTGATTGTCAATAAGCTCAATAGTGTAAGTAATAAGAGAAGACGCACTAACCAATTTTGATTCACCAAAGCTCGTGATATCAACCCCACGTGATCTATCAACCTCTCCGAAGAGAGAATGTGTCGATCAATAAGAGAAGACTCACTAACTAAGTTGAATGTGAAACGCACTAAGTATCGTCCCTACCTACAAGGATTCTATCGTCAAGAAGGATTTCGCTAGGAATCCAATCTCTCAAGAATCACAAATAGTGTTCATAGGGCCTAATTACTATGTGAGCACAGATGTATGTTCCGAAAGCAAATCTACCAAAAGCATCCAAAAAGTAGAAAGAGGAACACTTAACATTTAAAGCGAATATGAGATGAGTCCACAAGGTGGAACACTTAACACCTCACACAAGCTAAAAATGAGTCCACAACTTAGAAAACAAGGGAGTTCCTAAAAGCACAAAAGGGTTGCCAAGTGGAACATTTAACGCTTCTGTCCTGTTGACCCCTCCCCTTTATGGCGCTGAGATTGCAACCACGGGGCGGAAATGAGGGGCTGACGGATTAGCGAGTCCAATAACCCAAGATAGCAATCAAGATCAATCACAAGTATTCTAAGACTATTTAATGAATCCTTAAGGGTTCACAACCTAGTATCAATTATGCAAGTGTGTAGAAATAGATCAAAAGCATGAAAAGATGCACACAAGCTTGACACATAAGAGATTTATTTTAAGTCCCAAATCAAAATATTATTAGATGAAGGAGAATACCTGAGATCCTTGCAACGCGCTTAGTAGATTTTACTTGACTTTTAGCAATTTTTGTTGAGCTTTTCCATGCAAGCAAGTGACGAACTCTCCAACAAGCAAACAAGCAAACAAGATATGCAAAATATATTCAACTTATGAAAACCATAGGGTTAGCTCTAAAAATCAATTATTATCAGTAATAATAACCAGCAATCAACCCAAATGACAACTCATATCATTCATTGAACCATGTAAAAAAAATAAGTGCATACCCATCACAAAACTTTATTTTTTTTTTTGCATTTGACCTAGTCAACAAGATCTAATTTTTTTTGATATGATTTTGGCCACAAAAATAGAAATTCAGAATAGAGACCCCTGCTAAAAAATAGAGAGCTTTCCAAAAATGCAAAATTTTTAGAAAAACCTCTTCATTTGTGCCCTAGAAACCCATTTTATCAAAACAGACCAGTTTTTGTAAATTGACTATTTGAGCTATGATATCATGTCCAAATTTAAAACACAAAAAATGGACCCCCTGTAGAATTTAAAGAGCTTTCCGAAAATATAAAAATTTTTAAAAAATATGCTGATTTGCGTCAGATATTAATTTTTTCCAGAATTTCAAGAAAAAATTATTAAAAATTCAAAACATCTCAAAAAATTCTAAATTTTTTACTGTACCTTCCATGACATGTCACCAACCTGAAAAAAAAATTTCAGACCAAAATTCTAAGCCGTTTGGGAGATAAAATTAAATCTTTGAAACTTTGGGGTTTTAGCTCCCAAAAAAATCAAAACCAGCATGCAAAGGTGGGTTGCCCCACGGTGGGCGCTAGAAATGTGTGTGTGAAAATTATACCTGATCTGTAAACACAACACTTAGTAAAACATTAGAGGTTAGTGATAATCAAAATCGTGCAAAATTGAAAGCTATCTAACCAAGTGATTTACTGTCTTCTAATAGGTGCGAGATTAATGTTCTCAGATTGTAATCAAGATCAGTGACCTAGACGACACCTAAATGAAGGATTTGAATGCAATTCTAGATATGGAATAAATGCAATTAATCTATATTTTTGATATTTTCTATGCAATAAGAATGATAAAAACTGATATGATATGAATGCTATTGAAAACTGATATGCTATGAATCTAACAATGATATGTAATATGAATGCAAAAATAAGATTGATCTCACAAAGATGTCGATTCGCAAGAGCTTTGATTCTTCAATTCCAATTCTCCAGCGTGATTGTGCAAAATATGAGATGATTTGTGAAGAGCTAAAGCCTTTAATTTATAGAAATCCAAGGCTTTGGAGGTGCATGGGAAAAAAGTCATAAATCACTCAAATAACTCAGCTTGATTTTTGAGTTATTTTTAAATAAAAGATAATTAACTCACAAAAACATGCAAAAGCTAAGTTTTAACTCAAAATAGAGTTTAGCTTTAATTGATAATTGATAGTTGTTTGCTTTTATGATTGTGCATGTTTTATTTATGAATTAATTTAATAATAAAGTGATTTATTTCCAACTTAACTGCTTTTAAAAATAAAACAGTTGATTTATGGGTTAATCAATTATTTAATCAAAATTTTATTAAAAACTATATTATTAAATAATGACAACTTGCTTTAATTAATTAAATAAGAATTTAATCAATTATTCATATGATATTAGATTTATTGTCAAAATTAAATAATACAATTAATAATAGATATAATTAAATTTAATTACATAATTAAGTGGCAAATATTAAATCTAATTAATTAAATATGAAAATATTCAATTAATCAAACTTTAGGATAAATGTGATTTATTGCCAAATAATTATAAAATTAAAGATAATTAAGATAATTAGGAATATTACTAGGAATATTCTCCGATGCAAAATTTAAGATAATCAATTAGATTTGATGATGTTTAGATGTGCCTTAGATTAGGACTTTGATGTCGATTTCATATGATTTGATGATATAGGAGGTTAATGAACTTATAGCCTATTTTTGGGGTATTACAACCACAGGATGCCACATAACCACTAGCAGGACCAATGCCCTCCCCACCAACAAGCCTAGCACAAGAAGTAACCAGTCACATGGTCACATGTCAGAAATTTCTGACATGCGATCATGCGACAATGAATCATTTTAAAGCCCTTGAAGACCCGGGCCCACCATCTGATCGCACTTGCGCACTTAGGACCGACGAAAAAGGAGTGTCGGCAAAAGGGAAGAAATGCGAGGTAAAAAACACACAGGGTTTTCAGCAAAAGATCGAAAACATCCAGGGTATTCATGCAGACCAAACATAAAACATCGTAGGTTTTCAACACTTTGGCAGATTCTGAGACTATTTCCTGCAGACCATAAAACTTTAATAACTCCCTGGGTTTTACGATTTAGGAGATGCGATCTAAACTAGAGCAAGGTGATACATGGATCTACCTATGGCTAAGAGTGCACATCATAAAACCAAGCAGATCTTCTTCACAAAATAAAATTGTGATTGCAGGCATGACAGGACAGCATAACAAAAACTGCAGAGAATAGGCCATTTTCATAAGATTTTGCATTGATAGGAAAATGGACTAAGAATGGCTCTATCTAAGGATGCATGCCTCTTGCAGGCATGGCAAGAATCCAGATCTCTGGGAGAAGCAGACCACCCTCCGGAAAAAGCATAGAGACCTCAAAAAACATAGGGAACAGACAGGAAAAGGGAAACTATTCACAAAATGTACATTTTTTACAAAAAACCTATAGCAACAAACAAGAGTCAGTTCTTGCCTCTATCAAAAATCTGATTCTCATTTCTTCCTTCATGTGGCACATCAGACATTCTATTTTCATTTGTTTCAATAGGCGTGTCAATGTGTTCAACTAGCATATTAGGAAGAACAAAGTAGCTATCTTCACAATGCATGTAAAATTTTTTAGTACTCCCTTCATTTTGCTCACTGTGAAGAAAAGATTCAGCATACCAATGATCAATATCATCAGATAAGAACCTGTTCTTCTCTACTGACTCATGTATGCTATCAACTGGAAACACAAAAGCCTCATATTCTGCCTATAGAAAGGCCTCATTCATATCTTGACTTTGCGTTTCCACATGTGTAACCGACTGGACCTTGAATGAATAATCAGACTAATACCCATAGATGGAAAATGGGCATCCTGATTCAACTGAGTTTGAGACCTCCACATGTTCTTCAAACAAAGGATTGATAACTCTATGCAATGCACCATGTTGAACATCATGACAAAAAATGGGTTGATAATCATCATAGCCTTCATCATATAAAGTGTTAGTGAACACTTTAAACTCACTACCCATTTTAGGATTATTTAATAACCCATCACTTAAATCTTCATGTTCAAACTCACTGACATCACATTGAATTATCACTTCCTTATCTTCATACTCCTCACTGAAGGAGTGTTCACTTTCACCATTACTTTCTTCTTCCCATGATGCATCTGATTCATATGAGGATACATCAACATCACTGCCTTCATCATCCTCACCTGAATAACCACTGAAATCACATTCAGACATCTCTAAATGAATGGAGGATCCTGCACACCTTGATTCTGATTCCTACTCACTGCCACAATCTGAATACTCCTCTGACAAAACTTCATCAGAAGAAGTATCCTTAGCATTAGATATGGGTTGCTCTGAAATACAACTTGTATTCCCTTTTTGCTGATGATCCTTTTACAACTTATTCCATTCATCATCATCAACAAACTCTTCTAAGAACAACCACTTGAATTCAGTCAAAGAAGAGATGCATTTTGGGGGCAGATTTAGATACCAATTAGATGCAACCCCTTTAAGGGATCTCCCAAAAAATATCATACTAACATCCGCATCAAAAATTTGATATTCTATAATAATTCTATAGAATGCTAGGACATGCTTCACTACTGAATCAGACTGACAATCAAAAATAGGAATCAAACCCAAAAGCTCACCAGGAAAAGAATGAGGGGACTTTGGAAGAACATAACTTAAAGGTCTATCCAACTTGACAAAACCCAGCCACCTAGACTGGCCTTTCCTTTGATTATCCATTGGATTTGAAACAAGATGAGAGCCACTCATCTTATCTCAATCTTCTCTTTATACTAGCACTGAATACTTGATAGGGAAACATTGTAATCATAAATACCTGAAAGTTTTGCAGCAAAAAACTTTGTTGACTGGGAAGACATGGTAGATCTAGAGCTCACCATGTAGCTGTATCAGGTTCTTTGATATGTAGAGTCACCACCTCCTTGAAGAGGAATATATTACACTGATTTTGTATCTTCTTCCAATCAATACACAGAACTTCACAGGGTTCACTGCTTATCAGAAACTGCACTGATCAAACAAAGAAAATCAGAGCCGCCACTCACAACTAGGTGAGAAAATTTAGCAAATGCTTGTTTGTTCATCTGACTCTTTCCAATGGCTCCCTAGCAGAGTCGCTAATTTGTTGGAGCTTTTCCTTGCAGGACCAAACTTGAATCGATAGGTGGGCTTGAATCTGAGGTTAGGCACTCAAGTTTGACAAGAAAATAGTCCAATTGATGATGATAAAGAACATCCTCCTTCTTCTTTGAGCTCCACATCACTCAGGCGGGTATTGCCTTATCTGCACACTTAAGACACCTCATGATAAACAATAGGCCTGCAGATAGATTATTGTGGAATAGTCTTCAAACCCCTTTAGGTAACTATACCCCAATGAAGCTAATTCATATGCAATAGCCCTACTTGCATAGAATGAGTCTAAAGACTAGAGAGAACCTCCTATTACTACTACCAACATGAAAGGGAAAGGTATTGGTAAGGATGAATTTTGTGTTTGATGACTGAAAGGTGATTATATAGCAGAGACCAGACCAGTGCCTAATCCTTTGGGCTGAAGAGTCTAACATAAATCAACAGAGGGGTTTCTAAGAAATACAGTGATATGCCTTACAAACCACATACAATTTGGATAGAGTGCCTTACAAACTATCCCCTCAATCCTAGATTATTATCATCAAGATCCCAACAGATGTGTTCATTCCCTAAAATTGCACATAAAGATTTAATCCTTTCCTTGAAAGAAACTCATGCAACAATTAGAATAGCTGCCTTACAACTAGTATGTTCTATATGCCTTACAAATAGAAACATACAAGAATAAACACAAAGCAAAGAGATAATAATAGAACCAGGATAGAAACTGTATTGTATTTCATGAGAGTGTATCAATACATACAAGGAAAACTCTTCACTCAAAGACTCAAAATGAGAATCTCCTATAGACTTATGTTTTTTGCATTCAACATCAAGAGAATGGAACTAGAGAATGGAATCCCTTAGATTACCAAAAACTAGAACCAAGAACCAAAAGATTGGTAAACCACAAAGCTTGGGAACCCAAAAATATCTTGGAACCCTTACAAAATTGAACAACCTGCAATTTATACCACTGGTTACCTTGGAATCCCAAACAGTAGGATGCAACAAGCAATGGGTAACCAAGGTTAGGGCTTCAACTACCCAACCAATCAAAAATCAATCAAAATTTACTGCAGGGGCAGGAAACATAGGCAACCTGGAGAAAACAAATCTCAGGCAGATTTGCAATCATGAAAATCTGCGAGCTCAGTACAGAACACCAAGGAGTTGCCGTAAAAACCAGTCTAATCGGCCACCTACAAACACACCTCGAGCACAAAACCACAGTCCACTAGGTACAAAAAATTATTGCAATCAACCCACAGGACCATCGGACCAGACTGCAACACCTACCACAACCAAAACGATCGAAATCAGCCGAGAAAAACATTCAATTTTGGTATCTCCTGTCGCAAAAACTCTTCTGCAAATCTGAATCCTAGTGGCAACGACTATCTCAACAAATTTAAAATGTGGCCGTCGATTACATCTCTTCCCGGCAGATCAGGCGGTCATACTTATCCTTTAAAACTACCGTGGGACCCCTTGACCAGTCAATCGCCAC
This sequence comes from Chamaecyparis obtusa, assembly GCA_027943335.1. NCBI lineage: Eukaryota > Viridiplantae > Streptophyta > Pinopsida > Cupressales > Cupressaceae > Chamaecyparis > Chamaecyparis obtusa. The sequence continues at coordinate 127,223 of BSBK01007974.1, read as the reverse complement.
GTCATAAATCCCTCGGTGAATGAAAACTGAGCATGTCAGCAGCACAACACCGTTGACCCACCTTAACTCCGCATCAGCGACATCGCAACAGTTGTTGCATGATCACATAGCTCAGAGAAGGGCTATGCGAACATGCGACATGCCACACCTACAACCCTTTACCACCTCACAACTCCGCATAACCCCCGCCGCTAAGCCTAGCGGTTAGTCGCATGATTGCATAGCCTTGAAAAAGGCTATGAGATCATGCGACAAACTGTTACTTACCACGCCTCGGCCCTACCAACAACCAGCGGCCAATCAAATTATAACACCTCGGCACACATCAGCACCTTGGACCCACAGAGTAAATCCCTCCTTAAGTGAAGATTGACAGTAGGGAGCATGATCGCATGGGCCGAAAGATTCCATACGATCACGCACCCACCATCGATTTAGAATCTTGTTGATGCCTCTAAAACAGGCGGACCCACTGACATGTCCACCTTAGTGTATGTGGACCAATAGGAACGCGCCAATTCACTCCTTTTCTGACACCAGGACCACTTCCAATTTCTGCGCAGTCAGCTCTGACATCCCTCCACCATGCACTGACATAACCAATGAAACACCACCACGGAGGCCTGACTGACAAATGACCCCACCGAGCAATTTACCTTTATACCGCATCAACGACTCTCGTTAAAGCGCATGGTTAAAAGGGCCTCATCTTTCCTCAGCGGTGTGTAGCGACAACCACCGATCTTTGTCGCTTGTTAAACTTCTGTCAGACCCCAACCGACGGGCCCGCTGGGACAAGTGTCAACCGGTCACATGATCGCATGTCAGAAAACTCTGACATGCGACCATGCAACAACCAACCACAGGATGCCACATAACTGCCAGCGGGACCAATGCCCTCCCCGCTAATGGGCCCAACACAAGAAGTAAGCGGTCGCATGGTCACATGTCAAAATTTTTTGACATGCGATCATGCGACAACCAATCATTTTAAAGCCCCTGAAGACCCGGGCCCACCATCTGATTGCACTTGCGCACTTAGGACCAACGAACAAGGAGTGTCGACAAAAGGGAAGAAATGCGAGGTCGAAAACACATAGAGTTTTTGGCGAAAGATCGAAAACATCCAGGAGATTCATGCAGACCAAACAAAAAACATCGTAGGTTTTCGACACTTTGGCAGATTTTGAGACTGTTTCCTTCAGACCATAAAACTTTAATAACTCCCTGGATTTTACGATTTAGGAGATGCGATTTGAACTGGAGCAAGGTGATACATGGATCTACCTATGGCTAAGAGCGCACATCATAAAACCAAATAGATCTTCTTCACAAAATAAAATTGTGATTACAGGCATGGCAAGACTACATAACAAAAACTGCAGAGAATAGGCCATTTTCATAAGATTTTGCATTGACAGGAAAATGGACTAACATAAACCTTTAATGAAATTAGCCTAAACTATACTTTGAAAAATAACCTTTTACAACGATAAATAAATTTAAAATTTGAATATTTCATTTCTATCTAAATTTTAATATAATTGTACATACATTTTGTTTAATATTATTTTATAAAAGGTTTAATTAAATATATTTTAGTTTTATAAATTAAATACTTTAATACATTATATTGAAAGATTGAATTGTTTGGCTTACTATAACAAAGACACTTGATTCCTCAAACCTTGTCAATAGGCTCTTGGTCTACTGATGAAGTTAAAAGGTTCTTAAAGAACCTACAAATGATAAAGTCTTGTCGAGTGCAAGACTCTAACATTATAAAGAATGAGCTTGGGATTGTGCCTCAAACAAATTTGATAGATAGTTCTTGGCTCTTAACCAAAGAGGTTCAACCTAAAGCTCATACCCATATTAAATTAAAATGACATTATAGATGCAAAATCCTGGACTAAAAAAATTAAGAAAATTGTGAACTTTTTTTTGGCAATGTGGCACCTCCCAATGACATTTCACTATGTCCAACAAAGGAGGGGTTATATTAAATCACTAATAAGCCTAGTGAATTTGAAATGGCTACGTGTGAGATTACTCCAAGTGGCTTGAAGGATGTTCTCACTTTGCGCAGTATTTCTCTAACAATGTGTTAGGTCAAGGTGATATGTAGGAAGAATTTAAATAATAAGAGTAGTTACATGTTTAGTCCACCTAAAGTTTCTGTGCTATTTAAAGTTGATCAGCTTTCCAAGGCAAAAGAACACTACAAACTGTTAATTTTGGAGTTTTTGGACAGCATTTTAACCTATTAGGCGCTCTAATTCCCCTCTACCTCACCCAGCCCACGGCAAACCAAAGGTTGTTGGCCATTACTACCAAAAGCACTTGGTTTTTTTAAATATTTTCCCCTTTTTATTTTAGATTTGAAGTTATTTAGAATAGGGAAAGATGTCATTATTTTTGACAGTTTCAAAGAAGAGTCTTTTAGTACATATGCATACCTAAAGAGAATGAATGGTCACATTAAATGCCAGCAGATAGGACGAATGGTAGAACAGCCAGAAGAGCACATGGGTGACCCCAAATAGCAATTGCGAGACATGGGTATTGTGCAGAAGCACCAAAATAGCTCACCCATTGCCTCCTTTTAATGACTTAAAAATTTGCTCAGAACCCAGAAAATTAGCCAAGCAGCCCACAAAAATTCAGAGCACAATGAGAATGCCTGAGTTTTTGCTTCCTTCCTGCTTCACAGACATGAGAACAAAGCAGAACTTGATCACTTGCCTGTATCAGACAAAACTAGCAGGTGTCTACAAGTTTGTGACTGTAACATGGTCCAAAAGCCTGCTGAGTCAGGACTTCACTGTCCATGTGAATGAACCAGAGTGCCAGAATATCTGCAAGGTTGAGATGAGACCATGGCTGTTCAGGAGGAAGGGATCCAAGAGCTTCAATGTGAAGGGCAAGAAGGTGTGTGTTTTGTGGGATCTCAGCAATGCCAAGTACATCTGTGGCCCAGAGCCAAATGAGGGGTTTTTTGTAGCCCTAGTCTGTGAGGAGGAAGTCATTTTGCTGCTAGGAGACATGCAAAGGGAGGCCTACAAAACAGCCAAGGCTAGATCCCCAAATACTGAGCCTGCACTGTTGTCTAGGAGAGAGCATGTGTTTGGGAACACTTATTACTCCACCAAAGCACAGCTTGGAGAGCATGGAAAAACCCATGATATAGTTATAGAATGCCATGCTAAGGAAGCCAAGGAGCCAAGACTGTATGTTAGGGTTGACAGGCAGATTGTGCTGCAGGTGAAGCATTTGATCTGGAAGTTTAGGGGAAATGAGACTATAAAGATTGATGGGACACCCATTGAGGTGTTTTGGGATGTTCACAACTGGCTGTTTAGTCCTAGTATAGGTCACGCAGTCTTCATGTTTCAGTCCACTATCAGGGATGAGGATAAGGACAATAAAGCCTCTTGTCCACCTGCTGCAGTTTTGCAGTGGCCCAATGCTGCAGCTGGGTTTAAAGAAAAAAGGTTCATGAGAAGTGGGTCATCTTCTTCTTGCAGATCTTCAGTGATGCAGTGGGTTGGTAGCAGCAGCTGCAAGGGTATTGACATTGCAGGCCCTGCTAGTGCCGGCTTGTCTCTGCTTTTATATGCCTGGAAGAGTGAGTGAGGATAATAGCAATGCAAGAAAGTGGTAGGCTTTATTTACAGTCATTGTTAGCCTTTTAGATCTTTGTATATATGCGGAGCAGATTGCCTGCCCCACTCCCTGGTGGATTGCGAGGCTGCTTCTGTTGCTTGCACTGTTCGTAACCGTGATTTATTTATTGAGGCTTATTCAATGGCTTCCATTGTGAGAATAAAACAAAATTTTGGGTAAATGTTGGATGATAATATGGACACTGATCGTTTTATCCTTTTGAAGTTGGGAGGGAGCAGATCAAATTTGTATTCTAATCTGATCAGAAGCTTGAGAAACAATGAAAAATGTTCAAACTTTCTATGGTATGGCAGGAAATTTCAGCGATTAATGAATCTATTGTCAATGTCTTGTTATCATGCCATGAATATCATAGAATAAGTGTTCATTTCATTTGATCAGGTAATGCCAGGACATTAAATTTGTTATTTTCTATGTTATCATACGTTTTCAGACATTTATTGAACCAATTTAATTATAGTAGTTATCAGGAGTTAAAGAGCTTTACCTAATTTAGTACTTTAATCTTTAATTCTGTTTCGTACTTTTCTTGAAAATGGAAGTTTGACGAGGTTTCTAACTTTGGGGTCAGGATAACAATTTACTCTTCTTTGGAGGGTGAATTGTTGTGCTTGATATGTTTTTTGATGGCAATAACCCATGAATGGCTAAACGCAATTTTTGTTGCCTATTATGTGCTACTGCCATTATGTTGTTCATTCACAACACAACCTGAATGACAGATTGAGTGCCCTTTTCAGGGGTTTCATGGATCGACCTGAGCAAATGTTGCACCACATGTTTTTCCTCAAGTCTGTATCTATTGCTTGGCACCATTGCGTACCCCAAACTCGCCCCTTTGAAATAACAGAGCAACATGATTTAGAGAGAAGTGTATCTTCTGAGACTGTAAAGAAGAGATGAATTCAGAGCACCCAACTATATGCATGGTCTACAATAAAACCCAACCACTGCTGCAAGGAAATTTACTCAGAGATATTCCTAACTTGCTTGAAATTATTGTCGTATCCTAACAATACCAAGAGAAGCCCTGCATAATTCGAGCTTCTCTTCCGAGACTACCTTCGTCAATGCATTATCTAGATTTACCTTTGTAGAAGCATTTAATATCAGTGTAGAATAGGACTCAGGGCAGTATATGCTAAGGCAAATCGAAGCCCTGCAGAACTCAGAACTTCTATTTTGTGACTATTTTTGGCAATGCATTAGTTAGATTAACCTTTGTAGAGGCATGCAATATTAGAGTGTAGAATAGGACTCGGTAGTATATGCTAAAGCAAATAGAAGTCCCCTTCTGAGTTCGAGTTTTTCTCTTGAGACTACCTTTGTTAATGCATTAGTTATCTTTGTAGAAGCATTTAATATTGGACGCGGCTATCCTCCCGAAGGATTGCACTCCGTACCGTTTTTTAAAAATCGAAAACACAGTGAATTTTTTTAAAAATTTCAGGATCCGTTCTTGTTAATCTGCTCATTCTGGATCGAAAACAATCAGAAAATTTAAAAAAAAAACACAGCGTATTTATGGATTTGGGAAAAAAAAAATTCTGAATAATGGTACATTCTTTCGGAAGGATAGCCATGGCTTTTAATATCAGAGTGTAGACTAGGACCCAGGACAGTATATGCTAAAGTAAATAGAAGCCCTGCTGAACTCGAGCCTCTCTCATTAAACTACATTAATGCATTAGTTAGATTTACCTTTGTTGAGGCACTTAATATAAGAGTGTAGAATTAGGACCCGGGACAATATATGCTAAAGCAAATCCGTTTAACTTCAACTAGCCATATTGTGTGGGCATTCTCAATAGATTTTGAACTAGATGTTCAGCTGCTTTTTAACAACTCCATTTGTGTGAAGCATTCTGTGTGTATCTAAGATCTGTGTCACTTGAGCTACGAGCATTACAAAGCTAGATCAACTTGCCATTAGATAACATCCTCAACAGCAAAGCTCTTAATATTAATCTGTATAGGACATTGAATATTTGAATTTTATGGCAAGTTAATTGAGGAAGCTCGAAGTCTTCTAAATATTGTGGAGCTCTCAATCAATACAGGGTTGAAGCCCATTATATCTAAATGTCAATAACTAAAAAAATTGAATTTTACTTTTAAAGTGCAGTGAATAAAGGTTAATTCAGCATAACTCACCTATTTAAAAAAATAGGAATCACTTCCACCATGCAAACAGTTGAAAAACCTGCCAGTTTCATCTTTACATACTCTATTTGGTAAAACTTAAAATGCACCAGATATTCTATAGCTTGGGTCTAAAGAGGGGTACACTATTTCAAAGATGAGCAAAAAATAGAGGAAATGAGGATGTCATTATTTCTGATGATGAATCAGGAAATATGATCTGAAATATTGATACAAATAAATACTCACAGTTGAATCGAGAAACACAACATGTTTTAATGTTATTATAGACTGTAGAAATCTTATATCTCTAAAAAAACATATAGATATTTCAATACCGATTTTTATTTTTACATTAAAACTTTGTAAATTTTCTTTTATTAAATTTGGAAATTTTAACTTTAAAGGACTGCTTTAACTTTCACCCTACTAAGGAACTGTACTTAATAACTCCCACCCTAATTCCGTTAACTTAATGTAACTTTAAGTTTTTTCAATAACAGAATTGTAGTCCAAGGTCCACCAATGCCTTTTACAGAGCCAAACCCCTACCCCATCCCCCACAGGACACCCACAAAGACAGTAATTGCCAATGACATTTGATTTCCACTTTCTTTGTATTAGGCTGTATAGCACTTTGTACTTTATGCATTATCGCCCGTTGAGGCCCCCAGATAGCCTACTGGCCCAATGTTTTATAGTCATGCAGGCGACAGTTGTATCACATAAACTTCTTTTTCAATGCACATTACAGCTGGTTTGACTAGCAGCTAGATACCACCAATCGACTGTGATGTCAAGGGTCTCGAGAGTACATGTTGATTCATTTGTATAAAGGAACCAATTGATCATTGCTATTATATACTGCCATTTTTCCTGCTGAAGTCTTGCTTTGTGTCTCTATCAATACTCATGACTCTGATAGGATTGCGATTTGTTGTAGCCATGTCTGATTTGGAAGTGTTCTTTATTAGTTTTCTTTAAAATCTATTGATTTTAACTAATTGTTTTAATACCTTTATTTGTAAAGGGTAAAGAGAAACAAGCTATCTCTGCGTCTAGCTTAACCATATTTAAATTAGAGGTATTTGTAATAATAGTAAACATAATTAATTTTGGATCATTACATTATATATATATTCTTAAGTTTAATAGTTTAAAATATTTAAAATATTTTGTATATATGAAATTTTATCTCATAATATGTATATCTAATTTTTTTATAGCTTTATTCTTATATTTCTTATATAAATTTATGAGAAACAAAGAGAAAAGAAAGATATCTTAGAAAATGTGAAATGTTAAATGGAGGAAGTATAAATATTAGTATTTAAAGAATTACAGTTAAAATAAGTTCTAATGAATTTGAAGAACCATTTTCAATTATAACAATAATTCTTTTTAGGTAAATTATAGATATATCAAAATATGCATTAAACCTTTGTCAGGATGCATCATTATCCTATTTTTCTTATGATTTTTTTGCCTTTCATTGATGATCTTAACATTATATGATGCTTGAGTTATGAACACAAGATTTTGATTATTTTTTCTTTTGAAAATTTGAATTCTAGGTGTTTCGGTTACCTAGCAATGTTGATGAAATGTTTCAGTGAATTCCTCTTTAGGTTAAGAAGAAGAAGAGGGTTTATCAATATTTTCATCCTTAATGTTATATTAGGAGATAAATCATGAAGGAAATGCATCACAACAAGGTTATTGAAAATAGTTTGATAAAGAGAAGAAGCTCTAGGAGAAGGAAGGCGATCTAAAGAAGTCCTTAAACTAGCATTCTTAGCCTCTTGAACTAAGGCATATTTAGGAGGAGAGGACCTAGCACTCTCTAATATTGTATTGTTAGGAGTATGATCTCTATCTTCATTTTCAAAGACAACCTAGGAGAGTACTAATTATTTTCATATCAATGTCAACATTAGATTTATCACTTTCAATAAAGAATCTTATGAAAGTAAAAAATTCCATGAACTTAATTAAGAATTTTATTATAAAGCTACATGAAACATGGATAAAAGTCTTTAAAAATGATTTGTAAGAAGGTACAATATTTTAAATTCTCATGATGCCATATGAAAGGGTACCATGAAGGAATACAAGAAACATGACATGAAAAAAGCCATTATCTACATCGTGTGATTGATAAATAGATGTAAGAAGAAATGTACTCAAATGAGAAATAAAATGCCAATCCAATTTAGTGAATTCCATCATGAAAATGAAATCTATCCAAATTAAATCTAGGAATGAAAATAAGATCTAAACACCAAATCAAAATAGAATTATGAGTTAGGTTCACCAAAATGTGATAAAAGAAAAATGTGACATGAGGGGCTCTCACTAGGATGAAAGGACAAACTAGGAAGCTCACACCACAATTTTTTCACACATTGGAATGAATATGATCCACTAGGCTCAAGGAGGCTCAAGTGCTGAGTGGATGCAATGAGTTTTCCTTTGTTGTTGGAGATTGGTTGAATATGGCTATGCAAAATAGAAAGTAAATAATGTAAGATGTAGGGAAAGAATGTAGTAAATGTATATGTAGATAGATCGTATGCTATAAATCTGATTTTAATACTAGATTTGGAAATTTGAAATGACTAACCTATGATCCAAATTTCAATCCAAAATGACAAGAATGGGGTGACCTACAGGGTACAGGATGACCTAGATTATGTGTGAGACCTTATGAGGCACTTGAGACCTAATAAATTCTACCACCTATAAATCTCTATTTGGTCCACCTCTAGTATTTTCTGCAGCTGTAACACCTATAACCCAAACACAAAAATTGGGGAAAATGTTGGGAGAAATGGGTTTGCCTCAATCAAACCCCTATATAGGAATCATCCTTGAAATCAAATTGAAGTGCTTGAAATAAGGTAACATGTTGTTAGTAGAAGAGGTTTGAATGATAGAATAAGATGTCTTATACCTTGAATGATGCAATTGTGCTTGAAATGAGATCACAAGTGTTGACACAATAACATGAAGTTCCATGAAGACCTAAAAGGACATCACAATAGATGTTCTTGCATAAATATTTTTGTATCTTTCCACAAGAAGAATATGGTGAGATGAAATTCCTTGAATTCTTGATCATTTTATTTTATTTCTTGCAATGATCATGGATAGATTGTATTTCTTGCCTCCCTTACCCAAAATGAGGAAGGAAGCCTTTTCTTATATACCTCTCCATATAAATTTAATGCTCAAAAATTGAAGAGGGATGATGGGGATTTGAATATCCCACTAAAAAACTAATACATTTCTCCAATTTAAATTTGGGAAACCTTTATATAGAAAGAGACACCTCTCAAGGTTCATATAACCTATCTCACCTTGTGCCTTATGGGACACCCAATTCCAGACAATCAAGGATCAAAATTAATTCAAGGGTCTATGAGGGTATGGGGATACCCAAAATGCACATAGAATTGAGGGTTGAATTTGTAATACCCTAAAATTGGCACCTATTAAATTCAATTAATTTTGGTGCATTTATCTTCAATTTTACATCTCCAAAGTCCTAGTTTCCTAGGCAATTTTCTCTCTCCTACCTGACTTAATTTGACTTGATGTCAATTGCAAAGACCATAAATTGCATTAATTAAATATCAAAATTAATTCCTAAAGTCCTTGACTTTAATTAGCTAAATTACCCCTATGATAATTTAATTTAATCCTAAAGTCTTAAGTGCTTAGAATTAAATTAAATCCACCCCATTTGGCTAATTACCCATAAAAAGGAATTAATAATTGCTTGATATTCGAATGGACACACCTTTTTGAATTAATAATTCAAGATATTCGAAAGGCCACTTGTGTGGCATTTTCCATTTTTTTTATTAAGTAATTCATGAATATGTGTCTCAATTGGGAATGAAGGGTCAGGAGTTTCAAATCAAGAAACTCTTCATTCCTCTTCTGGCTTTTCTATTTAATGGACCTCATTTTCTTCATTGAGGGGGGCAATTTTGAGAGCATCTACACTATAGGCATTTTTAGTCTCATTTAATTCATTGTTTCCAAAGCTTTTATTGCATTAATTAGCTTAATATTTCATTATTAGTTTAATCTTGCATCTCATATTAGATTAAATTTGCTTAATTGTTCTTAGACTAATATCATATTTGTTTCAAGTTCTTAGATTAAATTGCATTTCATCTTTACTTTCAAGTATTTTAGATTAATTGCATCTCATTCTAGCTTGATTTCATTAAATTGCTCATCTTTTTCATATTTTCAAATCCTCCATTGTAGAGATGGTCTTATGGTTGTTGGCTCTCCAATCTGAGAGTAATTAAACACCCCACCTACATAGGAGGCAACAGGTCGATTCAATCGATGTTGTGAGATGGACAATTCATGTTCATACTCGCCATCTCATGATTGAGCAATGACTATGTTGCGTTTGTGCCTGATTTAGAGGTCCACATTGAGACACACACAAAATTCAAAATAAATAAAAAAATTCCACCCATAATGAAATAAGGCCTATGTATGCCAGAGGTTATAAACATATGAAATAATTAAAGGGGCACACCTAAGATTAAGGGCCCACATGAAAATTAAGTTAATAAAAGATAAATATTTAAATATTTATTAATTAAAACATTAATGATGCATGGAAGAAAGAGAACAAATGAAAATGGGTGCTAAATAAGTATAAATTATACACCTTAGCAAGCTACTTACAATTTACAATGCTACAATATAAATTATTGGTATCTTAATTTTTTTTCCCAACTCAAAGGATAAAAAATTCCAAAAATAACATTCCTCAATGTATAATTGTTTAATATTAATGTCAAGAACACCATATATCACTAAGAAGTATGTAAGTGTAAAGAAATTAAGGTGGAGAAAAACTTCTTGCATTGATCTTGAGACGAGGGTAATGTAAAAAAATCAAATATTTACAATGGTTCTAGAAACAATAAAAATAAATATAAAGAACATGCATGCCGCAACATAGTGATACACATGGGGAAAACAATTATGGGAGAAAACCTCTACATTCTAAAAGTTTCTCAATATATTATTTAGAATTCAACAACATATCACAATATACTCACATAACAAGCTCCTCATTGGAGTATTACTAACCAAAGATCCAAAGACAACTCAATAGAAATCAAACTCTCACAATACATCACAATACACAATTGCAATACAATACCCTCGTTAAATAGGATTTTTATTTTTCTAGAGAAAAATAACATGCATAATATATATTACCATATTTGATATCTAATGATAAATGGTCTAGACTTACATCATTATAAATTAAACATGAAATTTGGATTTCAGGGGTGATACTCCTATAACCCTATTAAACCATGCACAACTCTCAACCACCCACTAGGAAGGCTATCCTTCTAAACCTTTCAAGAGGGGTACTCCCCTTTTCAACGCCTCATGCTCATTTATCAACAATAACTTGTTATAATCACAAGGTTGAGACAACATTTTCCTAATAGTAAGCCTCTCAAATAAAAAGAAAATTAAATAAAAAATTAATTTTTTCAATAAGGGAATATTCCCAAAACCATCCTCTACACTCCTCAATATTTTCTTCATATTAATATAAATTAATATACATAATGAGATAAAGGAAAAATAAATAATTCTAATAATGCTTCAAAATTAACCTAGAAAATAACATCATCAACTGAAGAACAATTCTCATGAAAATATACAACATAAAATAAAATCCAACTAAAAAGGGTGGGTTTAATACCCGTATGATAATTTTACAACAAGTGGAATGATAGTAGAGAAAAATATTGCTCCTCTTGACATGGACCAAGCCTCGATGAATCTCTCCATTAACAATATCCTAATTAGGCCCATCCTAAACTCATATCTAGCTCTAGGTGTAGGATCCTTGGTCTTTTTGGTATCTTATGCCTCCCTTAGCTCATCTCAAATAATCGATATGAGATAACTCCAATGGGCTAAGGCAACTTTCCCCTTGTAAAAAATACAAGGCCTTAACCCACAACCTCATGCTTGAGAAGTCTTGTTCAGTGGCTCCCCTTTTTGTGCAATATTACTAGGTATTGAAGAGACAATTTTTTGGTTTCTTTCATCCCTAATGGATGATGGTAAAATAGGTAGATCATTCATTGGGGAGACCTTGTTTCAGTCTTCTCGATCCTTGATGGAAAATAGTAGATTGCTTGTTGAAGATATTTCTTAGTGGTCTCTTCGAAATTTGATGAAGGATATCACATGCTGGTGAAAAGGATCTTGGTATCGAAGAGACATCTTTTGGGTATCTTTGACCCCTGATCAATAATAGTGCAAGCTAGTTTTTGGGTCTCCATTGAGCATTGGGACATAGTTTTCTGGTCTCATCAATCTTTGATAGGAGTTATCTCCCCATGTAGTGTTACAAGGATGCCTTAGATATTGGGAGGACCTTTTTATGGTTTGTTTGATGCCCAATAAAAGAACAAATGATGGTGATGGTAGTCTTGCATACAAAATAGAGTATAGAGGGTTTACCAGTGAATAGAAATATAATGTCAAACTTAAGTTTAGGGTGAAATTCAAAGTTATCCCTAATGAATTCCCAAATGCACATAAAGAAAATGTCAAATTGGAAAGAATTAAAAGATCACATAGAACAATATATACTCATATCCAAATGATCCTATAGAAGTCCCAAATCAAACAAAAATAGGGAAACATAATCTAATTTCATATTCCAAATGCCAAAGATGAAAAAAAGAAATTTAATCCTTTAAGGATAGAGTCAAATCCCCTTACAAACATAATTACTATCCTACCAATTACTACCAACATTTACCGTCCAACTTAGGAAAGGCGTCTTAACTTCCTCCCTCTAATCACTCTACTTTCATCTAATCCACACACCACTCATTGGTCAGATATGGATCGACACCCAAATCGTATTTAGATTTTCTTCAACCACCTTAGAGAATTGTGCAATAATTGCTCTGATGCAATGTAAGAATTTGCCTAAGGCAATATGCCAAGATCTAGAAGCACAATGAATAGAAAAAACAAGAGAGATAACATGGACAAGAATAAACTATATTATCATCAATATGATCAACTAGATCAAAATATAATGGATTCAATAAACCAGAATAAATTCATTACAATGAAAGATATACCTTCTTATATAGGAAAGACAATAAGAGACAATGATAAGGAGTATATAAATTATCACCCACACAAGATGGAATCACATGTACACCAAAGGTGGATCATCCTCTATTGTTGAATGAAGTATGTGCAAGATATGGAGGATGATAATGTGATAAGAGCACTAAAGGTGGAGACACCACATAAAGTGGAATGTGATAACAACTTGTTGACACCCAAAAGTGTAGACACAAACTCAACAGGGAAGTATTTTAATACCCAAATATTTTACATGCTCCTATATCCTAAATTATTATAAACCCTAATATTTACCATACACTTGTTGGAAATATACTATGAGAAAGTGATATACTGAGAGGGGGGGGGGGGCTGAATCAAATATCTACCATTTATTCTATTTTGACATAATCTTACTGCATAGCATAATCATCAAATTCAATACTGTAAAAAATCTAACAACCTAATCATCATCCATGAAAGTAAAACATAACACAATGATTTTGGTTACCCAGAAACCCTTGAAAGGTAAAACTAGGGTGGGGATGACACTCACAAATCTTCACTACTACAGTATTAAAGTTTGCATGTTAGGGCTACAAAGTTTGACCATAAAATGATGATCTACCCTATGAGGGGTCTTCCCTACTAAGATCTTTTAGACTTATACAATCTACCTTGAAAAAAGATTTAAAACTTACAATGAAGTAAGCACTCGGTTAAGAGATTTACTTAAGCCTGTTAGGACCACTATGTTAAGAGGTTCTCCCTGATTAACCTGTTAGAATGATTCAGTACCTAATCTTTTGGTTTGCACTGTAATGATGATAACAGATCTTCTCCTTCTGATATAGATTTGATCTTCTCTATCAAATATGTCTCAGTTATGTCCTTCACTGCTTAGCCTGGTCACTGATCTCTATTTCTGATTATCAAAACACTTCTTTGTTCTACAAGTATGAGACCCCTTTCATACTCTTCTCATATCCTTACTATGTTTTAGGGTTCGGATCTCATCTTATATAAACAATAGATCAACTTTATGAATCAAGATCAACGATATGAATTACATACTTATGCCGCTTAAGATTTCCCTAATTCTGACTGGTTACAATGATTACATGGGGATTAATGATTACAATTCTCAAGCATAATCAACTCCATGATTTCCTCAACAAACAATAAATATGATGTAGATGTTGGCCAAAATGGTTTACCTAAGTGTTTGTGCCATTACAAACACATATGTCAAATATGGCTTACTTGACATTTGATATCTTTGGCACTTGACACTCACTGTTCTCCTTTATTGGTGCTCGACACTAACATATCTATACAACTTGACATAAACTAGCTCGACTAATACTGAAGTACTCGATGACCTCTGACTTGATCGACAATAACTACTGCTTGGTAAATGTATAATATACATGATGACTCGGTCACAGTGATGACCGACCAACATTGCCTAGAAAATGACTAAGTGTAAGACACTAATAGACAAAAAAACTTAGGGATCAACAATCCCCCCCTTTGATATTAATGGCAAAAACACTTTGTCATGACATTTTACATTGCATTTACATGAGTACTTTTAGTAATATGAAAAAATTCTATATGAATACTTCCCCTAAGACTTTGACTCAGTCTTCAAAAATATTCTACACATATATGTACATAAGACCTTGTTTGACATACAACCGAATATATAAATTTAAAAATATATGTCATACTATTTTCCACTGTGTTCAGTTCCCTGTTTCAGCTCTTTTCTACTCTTCTGAACTCTGTCATTTCCCTTTTTTACCTTTAACATTTAACATTTCCCCCTTTATTATCTTGTCATGTCATTTCATTTCTCCCTTGTTTTTTTCACTTGAAGTTCCTGGGGAGTGGGGGTTTTGAAATATTTTTCCAAAAATGGTTTATGGAACTACATCACCATAGCTAATGTGTTGTCCCAACCAGACCTTATAGAATCCAAAACCTGTGACTTTATTTCTAACTCGACAACTAGCTCAACTAGGCTCTCGACAATAGAAAGATGAGGGTTTTTCTATACTAACTCTTTTTTTGTGACTAACTCTCTTTGCATAACCTTGAGGTGAGGTGTCAACATTGTTTGTATAGAAATTAGTCTAGCCCTTATTTTACCATCATTAGCCACCAACTCGGATAATCTACCTTGGGCATGTAGTGACCTGGTAAAATGAATAGAGCTGGAACTTGCATCCATGCTCAATGAGTGACCTGTAGACTTTAGATCTATATGTAATTTATCTATTGGATCCTGATTATCCTTGATAAATTCTTCAACATTGCACAACTTTTTGTACAAATAATGTGCATTCTGTACAAATTCTTCTAAATTTGTGATTAAGGTAGAAAGTTCTACCTACTTGACTACAATGTCAGCTAAGACCTTGTTCAATACCTTCATCTCAAACTTCCTTTCAGACCACTGTAATAGCTTCTTATTAGCTTTTCTATGATCATCAGTTACCTTCTTGACAATATGTACAAGTTTCTCCAAAATAGGTGCAGATTCATTGACATCATCCATCTCAAAAGCACCAATGAAAATACCTTTAGTTTCATGTAATACTTTCTTTTATTGATGTTCCCTTGTCATCTCTTCCTATTTACTATTCTTCTTCAAGAGATCCTACAAAATTTGCCTTTGTTCGTAGGTCAAGTTATCAGTGTCCCACTTAGGAATCACTATAACTTCTTCAAGTGTCACCTGTGTGGCAGGAGATTTCTCCTTCTTTTGTGACTTCTTCCTAGGTGTGTTTCCACTCGGCATCTGTATTAAAGCTTTTATTGCCTCTTTCTCCTTAGGCTTTGGTTTTTCTTTTTCTTTTTCTTCGTCAATCTTTTCCTTATCCTTAACTTCCACATGAGGGCTTATCACTACTAATGCAGACTGATCTTCTTGCTCTCATTCTTTTTGTTTCTCCTTGACAAGTGTAGTATTTGGTGTAATTGTCAACTTATCCTGCTTCTTAGCACTAGTACTTTGTGTGGCTTGTTTTTCAACTGTGACCTGATGGGGGCTAATTGGTTTTGTGTCAACAACTAGTGTACTCTCAATTCGTGGATAATGTTGAACTTGAATTAATACAAGATTAGTACTCAGTAGAAACTTATCTGATACTGCCTCAACTTGTATTTGTTTTTGTATGTCTTCCTCGGTCAATACATTTGTCTTCACTAGAGTTTCCTCAGTGATATCAACAATTGTGATCACATCCTGTGACTCACTTGTTCCATCTTTCTTTTTTGCTTCCTTCTCCTCATTCAGTGGCTCGATGATGTCTTTCTTATTGTTTAATTCTACTCCAATAGATGTACCTGCACTCGGTTGTGCACTCTTGTCAACTATAAAACCAAAAATGATTTTCCATAGTCTTGTTCTCTGTTGCACAATCTCTTCAACCTTGTGTTGTAGTATGGAGTATGCTCAGAGCTTAGGGAAAAATCTATTCGTATACTTCTCAATTTACTGCTTGATATAATCAGGGGATAAGTCAGACATGATTTGAGCATGTGTACTCTCCTTGATCTGCTTCTCGGTCATCAAGGCATACTCCCATTTCTAAGCTATCCTTTTATACAATTCATCAGGAATCAAGTTACCCATTTGAATTGGTGTCATCTTAAATGTACAAAGCATCTCAAGCATAGCTTGTTCTACTCTCTCTTTTTCCTCAATGCTCAATTTTTCAAATTTAATTTGTTTAAATCCTATCAGGCTAGCAGTGTTCTTGATGTTGTGGCATATCTCATTCACAATCAATAGTTTATTTTGTGATGGTGCCTTCTTCTTCACATCCTCATCACTATCATTTTCCTCATCATCCTTTTCCAAGATAATCTTTCTTCTTGGTTTCTTCCTTATATTTCTTGACACAGCCTTAGCCTGAACTTTTTTTCTCTTCCCTAATGCAGGGGTCTTATTTTGTGGCTCGGTAGTTGTAACAGTAGAAGTTTCTCTAGTTCTAGGTCTAAGTACTAGGGAGGAAATAGGCTTAGATTTTTGTACTAGTTTCTTAATAGGCTTGACAACTAATGCCTTCTTTCCTTTCTTAACTACAGTCTCCTCCTCTTCAATTTCTTCTGAATCACTAGACTAGTCTTCACCTAACCCTTGTGTCAATGCTAGAGGTGCATCTGCCTCTTTACCTTCTCCTAGCATCTTCTCTAGGTTTTTCACTATCTTCTTTCTTTTCCTCTCCATGGTTGCATTTTTTAGATTCATGGTTACTTTAGATTTTGCTTCCTCATATGTTCTAAAATAAGTATCCTTCTTGTCAACTTCTTCAACTAATAGACATGTGATTGTTGCTACTGTCTCATCTATATTCACTTCATAAGGTAATGGTCTTAGCTATGATACCCTTGGTGTAATTTCTTGTGCATAAGTGAAGTCGGTATCAACTAGAAAACATATTTCATCATAATACTTTTCTACTACTGATACTGGGATCCTACTTTTTCTCATTTTCTTCTTAAACTCCACAAAGTAGCTATCCATTACATTTTCAAAATTGTCTCCTATTTGATCAATAAATTTATTTATCTGAATGGTGATAGGTTGGTTCTTATCCCATGCAACATCCCCAATAGTAGGAAAACTATTCTACACAGAAAAATAGACAAATGAGCAGAGAACCGAACTTACATATATAATTCTTCACTTTCCTGACCTAAGTGAGGTTCTCGACTAGTTGTGTCAACTGTAGCTCGGCGAGATCATAGGTATGATCATTCTTTACCATCTTCCAAGCTTGGTGTACTGCTATGCACAAAACATTGTCCAACCGACTGGATTGATAAAACTTATGTGCAATCACCCTCACTGCAAAATCAATCTCTGGGTCTATGATGGTTGAAATTGTCATTCCCCATTTGTTCCATATTGCCTAGGTATTAGCTTGAATTACCTCCTTTCTTTGACATCTTGTAGTTTTCTTCCCTGTAAGACTAGGATATCCAGTAACTTGATGTATCATCTCCTTAGTGATCTTTACTGGTCCATTCTCTAGCCAAAGTTTCATGTCATGTACTCGGCTCAGTACAATCTTGATCCATTCTACCTTAAAGTTTTGAGGGAAGTCAAGAGCATGCACCAACCTTCGCTTGACAACCTTTTGGTGTTCAACCTTCAACACCCCATTGCTGCACAATTTATCATAAGATTCTCTAAGCTCATAGTCTCCAATCTCTCCAATCTTACAAATATAACATGTGCGTACATCATTGATCAACAAAACCTTTGGAGGGATAGATGATAGGGCTCTAGTGAGATCTCCCATAATCACACTTTCAAGAACGACCTAAAATTTCTATGATTTACATGCATCGTTCCTCACAAGCTGTACATTCAACATTCCTTCCCTTGATTCTTAGGTGTTGTAGATGATGAAGATGCCATTTTTGAAGTTTAGGGTTCAGTTACGAAAGTAGATAACTTTGTAAATACCTTGCACAAATGGTTCTCAGATGTTTGTTGATGGCATGCTGTTAAGATCTTTGCAAATCACACTTAGCACAATTCACTTTGGTTAATCGCTCTAGAATTGCTCTAAAAAGTTCTGAAATCACTAGTGAAGTGAGAATAAATCGTAACTTCCCGCTTTATAGAATTCAAACGGTCAGATTAGGGCTTCATTTAATGATTTGTACACTTTCTAGGTAAGATACATCTGTCTCGGCAATCTCATGTCAACTCAGTTAACACAAGCTTGGTCGATACAACCATTTAGTTTCAACTTGGTATACATCACATCTTGGCTATCATAGGTGCTCGACATACACTAGTGACTCAATCACTATAGGCTAAGACACTGATGCTCGACATCAAATATATAATGTAGCTCCTTTCCCAAATCTTTCATAATGCATTTTAATCTATGCAGATATGGAATTTATCTTATCAAATGTTAGGAACTAATGTAAATTAAAGCATTATAAGAGTCAGTTCCTCACATACCTTCTTTTCTTAGTTTGAAGTAGTGTTCTCACCTGATCCATCAGATTGGGTGACCTCAAGTTCACTAGCTCCACTACTGCTTGCTTCCTCTTTCTTCTTCCATGTCTTATTCATCTGATTTCTCATCCACTCAATAGTTTCTTCATTCTTGACTTGTTCATTGCTCGATATATATGCTCTGCAATCTTTCTTTAAGTGACCAATCTTATTGCATTTTTAACATACCATACTTCCACTCATCCAACTCTTGGATTTTCCTCTAAAACGTGTCTTTAAACAGTTTGCTTCAATATGACCATACTTTCCACAGTAATGACAACTATACCATGTATTATAGTCACAATTGTATGTATTACCTTTCTTAGGTGCCTTAGTCTATTGATTGGATGTCCACTTAGCTTTGGATCTACACTCATGTTCTCTATGTCCATATTTATTATAGTTAAAATAATATCCATTAAACTTTGGTTTAGGATTAGACTTAACATGTTTTCTTCTGTAGATGTTAGCTATGTATCCTAGCTTCTCACAAGAATGGCATGTAGGTTTTGTGTTCTTTGTCTTTGTATTCCTCTGTTCTCCACTCTTTGATGATTCTCCTTCCTCAGTGGTTGACAGGTGCTCATCATGTCCAAGTCTAGATGTATCACTAGATCTTCTAGGTGACCTCAAAAGTTCTTCAAAGTATCTTATAGCTTCATTAGGTTTGTTCATCCTCTCATTGATTTCCTTTTTAGATCTTAGTTCATTCTTTAGTTGGTTGTTTTCTGATCTCAGATTTGTAATTTCCACATCTTTCCTGCCCAACTCTTGATTAACAAGTAATATCTGATTTACCATGTCCAGTTGATTGTTTGTCAGCCTCTGCATGTCACATGTCCTTTCATCAAGTCTCATAGATATTTGTCTTTTGTCTTCTTCAGCCATTGCCTTGTCATCTCCAACTTTCTTTAACTGTTCAATAACTTCACAAAGTATTACCGACTTTATTTCTTGTCCTCTTTTCAGATTTATGGTGTCTCCATTCAGTATTTTGTTTTTCTCTAGTAGATCTATTATAGCTTTGTCACTTTTAGCAAAACTACCATTACCAAATAGACCTCTAGTGTCTTCTTCTTGATATTGAGTCTCATTTTGTTGTATTGCCAACTCTCTCCTTCTACTTAAGGATTTCTTCAGTTCACCTCTGGTTGCCTCAAGCTGTTGTAATGCAAGCTGAATGTCAATCTTCTAATTCTCTATGATCTTTCCCAACATGTAAACCTCCATCTCAAGATCTTTGACTCACAAGTGATTTAACTTCTTTAAGAGACTAGGCTCTTATATCAATTGTTGGAAATCTACTATGGGAAAGTGATATACTGAGAGGGGGGGTTGAATCATATATCTACCATTTATTCCATTTTGACATAATCTTACTTGCATAGCATAATAATCAAACTCAATACTGTAAAAGATCTAACAACCTAATCATCATCCATGAAAGTAAAACATAACACAATGATTTTGGTTACCCAGAAACCCTTGAAAGGTAAAACTGAGGTGGGGATAACACCCATAAATCTTTCCTATTAGGGATACAAAGTTTAACCATAAAATAATGATCTACCCTATGAGGGGTTTGCCCTGCTAAGAGATTTTAGCCTTATATAATCCACCTTGCAAAAGGATTTAAAACTTACAATGAAGTAAGCACTCGGTTAAGAGATTTACTTAGGCCTGTTAGGACCACTCTATTAAGAGATTCTCCCTGATTCACCTGTTAGAATGATTCAGTACCCAATCCTTCAGTTTGCATTGTAATGCTGATAACAGATATTCTCCTTCCGATATAGATTTGATCTTCTCTATCAAATGTGTCTCAGTTATGTCCTTCAATGCTTAGCTCGGTCACTGATCTCTTTTTCTGATTATCAAAACACTTCTCTATTCTACAAGTATGAGATCCCCTTCATACTCTTCTCATATTCTTACTACATTTTAGGGTTTAGATCTCATCTTATATAAACAATAGATCAACTTCATGAATCAAGATCAATGATCTAGATTACATACTTATGTCGCTTAAGATTTCCTTGATTCTGATTGGTTACAATGATTACATGGGGATTAATGATTACAATTCTTAGGCATAATCAACTCTATGATTTTCTCAACAAATAATAAATATGATGTAGATGTTGGCCAAAATGGTTTACCTAAGTGTTTGTGCCATTACAAACACATATTTCAAATATCTCTTACTCGGTATTTGATATCTCTGGCACTCAGCACTTACTGTTCTCCTTTACTGGTGCTTGACACTAACATATCTATACAACTCGACATAAACTAGCTCGGCTAATACTGAAGTACTCGGTGATCTCTGACTTGCTCGGCAGTAACTAGTGCTCGGTAAATGTACAATATACATGACTTGGCCTATACATGATGACTCGGTCGTAGTGATGACTGACCAATATTGCCTAGAAAATGACTAAGTGTAAGACATGAATAGACAACAAAACTTAGGGATCAACAACACTTACATAAATATGAAGAATATTTAGGATAAAATATTTGAATAATTATCATGATTATAAATAAATTTTTCAAATAGCATAGTTCTAGAATTTATTTATACTTTAATGCTATTTTGAAAATTTAAAATTGTAAAATAATTGTTCTTGCTTAATTACCCTAAATAGATAAAATAGGGTTGTAATAATGTTTTCATTGAAATAGTTTGGGCAATTGTCTATAAAATATTTTTAAAGTGAATTAAAATAAAATATAATTGTGCAAAAGGGTGGTGAGAGGGAGTTTAACACTCAACCTCTCAAGCCAACCCCTTAACTACCCTAACTACCCATTCCCCCTTAACCAATTGCTCTATTATATTCCTTGAAGTAATTGTTAGGGTGAAAAGATATAATTATAACACTTTTACCCTATAGTAATTAAAAAAGATAATATTGTGATTGATCTTTTACGTTGAATGTTTTGAGATATTGAAATATTTTCTTTTTTTACCTTATGTAAATATTTATTGATCTTTAGGGTAATATTTATTTTTCAAAAAAGGTGATGGGTTTCACTTAATGTAATTTTTTCAAGGAAATTAATTTACCCTAAAAGGTGAAATATATTTTACGTTTCTCATAGAATGGAATTGTAAAAGGATATTTTCATTTTAAAATATATTCTTTTCACCTTATGATTATTCTTGGAAATATTTATTAGGGTGAATTATATACTCTTAGGGTTACTTTTGAAAGGACATGTACTTTTTAATTATGCTTTTACTTTATAAGGATGAATATTTGAAAGCACATAATGAATAAGGGTTTTAATTGAGATTCATAATCCCTAAAATACCCTAACAATGTAAATATATCTTTGTCACATGTTTTTAAGATTATTATTTTAAAATAAAAATGAGACTACATTATAATGATTCCTTTCTTTGAAGTTACATTATATTAATCCCTAGGAATGAAGAATTTAAATTAGGTTTTTCTAAGGGTTAAATATTTTTATCAAAACCAAGTTTTGGCAGAATATTTATAGGGTACATGTTATCAATGACATTATTTTAGACATCCCTAACATAAGAGGATATTTGATTTATCAAGATACTTTAACTATATCACTTTGTATGTAGGACATTACACACAGAAATCCAAAATCAGTCAAAGTACCATTGGACATGAGAGCTTTTTATTCAAAGGATATTATTTCAAAGGGGGATTATTTATCAAATATCCAACAACATAACACTCTGCCAGATGAAATAAAAAGAAGTATTTCAAAAGGAAAGACATTAATGAATGATTTGATTATTACACATGTTAACCTTTTGGACGGTTAATACTTTGTATTGTAATTATATATTTTATTGTTGCAACTAGTGATTAGGTTTTTGTCATGAAATGACATCTTGGTCTGTAGCTTGTCTTGCATCCATTCAATTTTATATTTATATGGATACCAGGACCAAGATAGGGAGGGGATTTTTTTTAGGAGGATCTCTTCATAGGAAATTGATTCACAACTGTAACTATGAACTCTTGTGTACTAGTTTTTCAACATCAATAAAGATAAGTGTTTTTTCTCCTTATCTGTGGCTATAAGTTATATGCATGCTTTTAGTTAGTCTTTCAGATTTATCTATTAAAATAGATTATTTTGTTGTGTTATATTCTCTTGACATTGTAATTCAAAATCAATATATAGTCTGATTATCAGTTGAGAGGTGTGATTACCAAACTTTCTTCTATTGTGTTGGTCTCTTACAATAGAGTTAAATTCAATTGAACTGATTGTATAATTTGATCTGAATTATATTTCATGTGGAAGCCTCTTAAATGATGGTCTTGTCTTTTTATTAAGCAAGTTATATAAAGCCATCTCTAATTTTACGTAGGATTGAAACTATTTTGACTCCATAGCCAAAGTATTCAGAAGGCAATGATCTTATCATTTATTGGAAATTGTCATTTGAGTTATATCTTGTAGTTATTGACATTAGATTCACTTTTATTTATATATTTATTTCAAATAATTTACTCAAGTTTTTCAGTAGTTATAGTTTGATCTCTTAAGTGTTCTCCTAGCCATACTGGTGAGAAGTTTGAGATACTATCAAAATCTATTTTAAAAAACCTTTGAACCAACAAAATTGGTTAAGGTATAGACCTACCAGCCTTGGTTTTGTAGAGCTGGAATTGCAAGAATTCAAACCATCATTGAGGTTGAATTCGTTAGTTGGAAAAAAACAATTGGATTTCCCAGCATTGGGTTTGGCAGATCCATAGAAAATCTGATCTATCATTTTTTAGCACCAACACAACTGTCACCACCTAAAGAGGTGTTTCTCCTACAACATGTGCTAAAATAATATGCAAACTCCCAAGTGTCTCATGCACAAACTACTAGGTATGTATTATCCTAAGTAAGCTTAAGTAAAGTTTAATTCGAATTAATTCATTACACCAATGTACATTTCCATTACTCCTCATTAAACCTCTGTATATGTGACCTAGGACATTCTCCATGCCTATTGATTACTTGTAATATTGTAACATATTTGAGGGATCTTCTTCCTATTTTTGATATAGAATTTCATGTTTTCTATAACTATAAATATTTCCATGCCTTGTATTAATAAAATTATGTATTTTACCTACTTTTAAGTCCAACTATTTTGAGAAAAGTTTCTTGCCTTATTGTTTGGATGTATTTTCTCTATTTCTAGGTTGTATGATAGTGTTGTTACTCTAAATAGATTTTATTTGTGAACTTGAGTTCCTTGCAATACCTCATTGAGTTCTAACTTTTGTATGATCATGGAGGATAATAAATCAAGAGATTGTGTAAGTTTCGATAGTTTTATTGATGTCTTGTGTAGTCCATATGAGGAAGATCAACATTCTGATATGGTCCATTACCCCCTTTATAATTTTTCATTCCTTCTTCCCTTTTCCTTGCAAAGCAGTTGGATTAGGTTAGAAGTAGGTTGTTCAAGTGTTCGATTGGTTCCATGTTGCACCCTGATTAGAAAGGAAGCTAACCTTTTTTAGAGACTCAAACTCACTTGTCAAGGCCCCACACTTAGAGGTCATTTCTATGTTTTACAAGGTTTCTTGGAGGTCAAACACCAAGAAAGGGTGCAAAATTTTGTGACAACAATTTTCCTACTGAAATACCAAGAAAGAGATATCATTTCAATAAATGATGCCCAAAATAAGAAATGTCCAGCCTTACCCAAATTTATATAGTATCCATGAGAATAAAAAAGACCACGTCATACCAACTAATATTTGATTGCATTACTATAATATTCATAAGTCAAAATGCAAACCATGGACAATACTATAAGACTACCTCAACTGCAAGGAACTTCACTTAAAATTGTATTTTACATATTTAGTACAAAATACCATTGATTTATCATGAAAAAATATATCCCCAATGGCATATATATAATACTAAGATTACAAAAAAATAAATATCTATAGTTCTAAATGAGAAAATATTGCACTGCTACCAAAGCTTCCAATGCTAGTGATCTATAAATACCCACAACATCATGATAAACATATCCTAGAAAAATTTCATACATGGTCTCCACACAATAAAATAATTCAAATACATTATTAGGAGCTTCTAAGGGAAAATTTAAACCTGAATATCTAAAAGGAGATAGCTATTATAGGATCCTAGAAAAAAAATACTAGCGACTCATAGTACTCTTATAGGAAAGTTGCACAAACATCCCAAATCACTCCACCATGGCTCACAAAAATTCAAATCCATCCATCTCAATATCTTGTGTCTACACAACATTACTCTACTATGATGGATAAAGGACAATCAACACCAAAATTTGTAATCATCACAATATCTAACAAATATATACCGAAACCTTATTAAAATATGATAACATTAGTACCATAATAAGATATGGGAACATATATCCCTCATGTAAGTTATAAATATATCTCATAGGTATAAACAACTCATACTACATAATTCATAGATCTCAAAGCAACATAATTCAATTCACCAAACATGCCAACTCTACAACCATCACCTTAGATTCACATAAATGACCAAATCATCTGAAAGTTCCATATGTTCCATGATACCATGACCATTTCTATTAATACATTTTTTTTACTATGCCATTGAAAATGATCCAAAATCTCACACTATATCATTCATGTCCTAAAAGCTAGAAGACAACTACAAAAAATCTAAAGTCTACCAAGTGACCAAACACTAGGTCCATTACAAAGTTACAAGAAAGTTATCTCTATCACATATAAGAAGTGTCAAATTAGTAACTATGAGCTCACGATATGGTACATATGTCAAATCAATGAGAGTAAAACTATTTTTCAAGTCACTATACTAATGCATAGTATAATTGAAAAAACAATTCATCAACTATAACATGCCAAAAATATGACATCATAAGAAAAATTTATGCCTTTTTAAAAAATTCATTAATCCTTAAAAAATGAAATCTTGTCACTTCTCTAGTATCTATATCACTAAAGGTGGGTGGTGTTAATGATTGTGGTAACACAATTTGGTGAAAATAGTTGGTATATTGGGTAGATATCCTTGGTAGAGATGAGAGGTAGCATCCCAAGTCACAAGTGCACAACACTCAACCTAGTAGTGCTTAGCACCCATGTTGACAATAACTAGAGACTACCCCCCATGACTTGAGGCTTTGGTCTAAACACATGCCTATGATTACCCATGTAACCAAAACTCAAACCACACCCCTCCATCTACCTTTACTCATAATTGGTGACATCACTAATACCAAATACATTTTTTTTGTTGATTTCCATATACCAGATTCTAATGCAAGCCAATATAAGAGGAATACTATGTACAATATACCATAGATAATTGATGATTGTTGTATCGTCAGAAAATGGAAGCACTTCCATTTAGGACTGGTTTATCCCTCCGAGTAAGTGGTCTGGGGTCATGTCAAATGCCTTGAATGGGTCTTTGACTGGGATTTGGCTTTTTCCCCCTGTTCTGCTTCTCTCTCCACCTTTTTCTAGCCTATTTCTGGCACCTGGTCCTGAGAAACTGATATTCTTGACCTCAGGGTCAAGGTTGACCTTCTTGGTCAAGATCAACTTGGACCTAGGTCAGAGTCGACCTCGACCCTAACCCTGGGTCCAAATTTCAAGTTCCAAAGGTTTCAGGATCTCAGGCTTCAAAAAGTTTATTTTCCCACTTTCGGGTCAGCTGTTTCGGATTTCGGAATGGTAAACTCTTAAATTATATTTAATATAGGTTCATTTCTAGGGTTTAAGGTTTTAATGGGAATTTAATTCTCCTATGTCAGCCTCTCTAGAAGTTTGTGCCCTAGACTAGTATAAAAGGAAGCCTTCCTCTCTCATTTCCATCCATCACATCTACACATTCAATCATACCACAATCTCTCAAGCAAGTGAAATAAAGCCATCAAGAAAGAAAGCAATAAGGAGAAGGAAAGAATTAAAGCATTCAAGCATTCAAGATCCAATTCATCAAGAAGATCCATTGATAGCCATTGAAGGATTCAATCTCTTTGGAGCCCTCTTGTTGAAGATTTCTCCATCCATTTCCATTCAAGCTTCTTCCTATTCCAAGATCCATTCAAGATTGGTGTTGAAGATCTAATGAAATTTATTTGAGACATCCTACATATAATTCTATATTTATTTGGAGCATCCATACTTGTAGATTCAAGGATTCGAATCCTCCACAAGGATTTCAACATAAGCAAGGTGAATTATTCCATTTACTTGGTTTACTACTGCAATTTCAATTCAATTTCAAGGTTAATTCCTAAACTGGGGTTTGAATAAGGAAAGCCCCTCCCCCAAACAAAAAAAACCATTTTTCTTGCAGGAACAAGTGCAGAACAGTGAATTACAGTGTAGATCTAAATACCCTTTTCAATGAACTTTCGGGATCCGCGAATAGAATTTCCGTCAAAGTAGTGCAGGTCAAGGTATACTTTTTGGGGTAAGATTGTGCCTCGGGATAAGATCTTACCCCTATTTTGGGTCAAGGTCGACCTTTCTCAAAAAGACAGAAGGTTTCAGGGTTTTCTATGTTTCTGTGTTTCTAGGCCAGATCTAGTTGTAGAATTTCCCGAAACTGAACACAGACACCAGAAAATAGTATTTTCTAGATTTGTCATATTTTGAGGTTAGTACTTATCTTCCATTCAATTAAGATTTCTTTATTTCCTTTCCATAAAGGAATATAGGTTTTTCTCCTTTCTTCATATTCTTTATCGATTGATTAATTTGTGTATTAACCATTTCCTTTTGGTTGATCAATTTGGATCTTTCCTTTGGAAATTTGAGGTTAAGAAGAAGATCCTACTTTTCCCACACACTATATCCCAACCATATCACATCATATCTTTCATATCTTACATCTTGGTGAACACACAACCCTATTTTTTATATATTACATTTTGGTGAACCCGCAATAGACAACTCTTTGTTTTATGGTGTTAGATCTTGCATACAAAAACATTCATTTATTCATGCTTTGTGTTTTATAGTTTAGTTCATTTTGCATTTGCATTGGTATATGAGCTTTACTACTTCTAGTCCTACTTATAATATTTTGGTTAGACGAAGTTGTAGACTTATGGGTGCCTTTGATCCTGAGTCTTCCTCTCCTTTTATTAGGAAACTGGATGACAATTTGATTATTCATGATTCTATTCCTACTATGGAGCATAAATCTTCTCACTCATCTCATCATGAGGATGATGCTTTAAGAGTTCCTCCTGAACAAGTCCAAAAACTTTCAACTGAACTTGATAAAATAGGAAATTGGCTTACTCAAGAGAACCATAATCAAGATTTTATTCAAGCTATAGATGCTCTTAAGAAAGTCCTTCATGATAGTGATCAAGGTGTTAATCTCTTGCATTGTATTACTCATCTTGTGAATTTAAATGTTAAACCTTTAGCTCAAGAAGCTCAAGATTTAGGATTCACTCCTCCTGTCACTAGTGTGGAACCTTCTTCAGTTCCTTTATCTAGCATTCCTACTTATACTCCTCCTTTGGTGACTACGTTGGTTACCTCGCTTCCTATGAGTGTTCCTCATGTGTCCCTTCCTACTTCAAAGCCTTCTTATCATAATGTTCCTTTTACTTATTCCAATCCTCTTCCAACTGTGGTCCCAAGTGTTCCTCTAGTTGTGTCCTCCATTCCTACCACTTCATACACTTTACCTAGTGTTTCTAGTGTGTCTATACCTTCTATTTCATCTAATGATTCAACAATCACCAGTTTGGCTCAAATTGTGTCCTCTTTACAAAAACAACTTGCATCTTTAACTCAATCCAAATGTACCATTCCTACATGTGACATGGGAAGTCCTTTATCCCTAGACATCATTCGTGCTCCTATTCCTCAACAAGTCGATATGCCTCATCTTGAGAATTACAATGGTAAGGGAGACCATGTTACTCATGTTAAAACATTTCAAATCCTTTGTAGTGATTATGCACATGACCA
The DNA here is from genome assembly GCA_027943335.1 of Chamaecyparis obtusa. NCBI lineage: Eukaryota > Viridiplantae > Streptophyta > Pinopsida > Cupressales > Cupressaceae > Chamaecyparis > Chamaecyparis obtusa. The sequence goes on along the minus strand of BSBK01007974.1, from coordinate 98,201 downwards.
TAGGATTTTAGCTAAGTTGTTTGCTAGAACCTTCCGTGATAAGGCCTTCAAATGGTATTGTTCCTTGCCACCTTATTCTATTGATTATTTTCCAAAACTTGCCAACGCCTTTATTCAACAATTTCAAAATAATATTGGTTCGCAAGTGTCCTTAATTGATTTGATGCATTGTAAATAGAATACTAAAGAAAAATTGACTGAATTTATTGGTAGATTTAGGCATTTGTATGCTCAAATTTCTTATCTTGTTCCTGATATTGATATTCAACGTATATTTATTTCAAATTTACAAAAGGATATTAGAGATAAGATTCTGCTTACTGAATTTACCTCTTTTCAAAAACTTTGTGTAGCGCTTCATCATTATCAATTACAAGTGAGTCAATTTGAGAGCAACACTCCAATGGCTCCTGTTCTAGTTGATAAGAGTGATGCTGCTCCTAATCCAAAAAAGTTTAAAAAACCTAACAACTATGTCAAGATAAATAAACAAGCGAATGCAGTTACTGATCAAGTTGTTGTTACATCCAATAATGCTACTTCTACATCCACTGCTTTTTTTCTAAATCGTACATTTACTCCTCTTTTTGTTCATCTTTGCATTCCATTATAAATAAATTATTGACTACTAATATGATCACTCTACCTCCTATTCAACCTCTTTTACTTGATACAGTGGCATCTAAATCCTTTGATTCCAAAGCTTTTTGTCAATACCATTGTCAGAATGGTCATGATATTGAGAAGTGTTATTCTTTAAAGCATAAGGTTCAAGATTTAATTGATTCTAATACCTTATCTGTTGATAATTTTGATGGTAGTGGGAACAACTCTCCTCTCATCCTAATCAAAATCTCCAAATTTATACGAATCCTTTGCCTACACATGATACCAATACTATTGTTGATGTAGGAGCATCCTAGGATTCTTGGCAATCTTGTATCAACCAAAAATATGTTTGTCTTTGAAGGTAGATTGTTAGTTTTGATCTTGGTTTGGTGGAGTTCTTGTTTGGTTTGGGAGACTGGTTGCTCGGTTTCTATGGTTATCGGGGTGCTCGGTCTCTGAAGAATGATCGGTGACTGAAGGCATCGGTTCATTGGCACTCGGTGATGACTGTGTTCCTCCATCATGCTTGGCATGGTCGGTTGAGTGGTGTTCAGTTATTTCCTCTATTGCTCAGTGTTCTTTCTTACCGAATGGGTTGTTTTGTTGGATCGTCTTGGCCGACTGGTTCTGTTGATTTGGGTCACGCTCCTCGAGTTATGGATTGACCGTTGGATGTGTGGGGACATAGATTTGGCATGTTGCATTCTTCTATGCGGATTTGGTGACCGTTGGGGCCATCTTTGAGAGTTTATTTATTTTGTAGGGCTATATAAGAGCTGACTGATGTTTTAGCATTTAATATTTGTTTGTAAGAGTTTATTGTTTCATCAGCCAACTTGTGGCTTGGAATCAATATTTATAGGTTGCTTGGGTAGTTGTTTAGGCATCATCAAATTGTTGGGAGAAAGGTTAGTAGCCTGTGAGCTTAGTAGTAGGAAGATTGCTTGGAAGTTTGAGTACAAGTTTAGATCTTTCCTAGGTGCCTGCCAGTGTGTTTCCTGTTGTAGACCTGGGCTAGCTGAATGTTGATGTTGGGGAAAAGATTTGGATCCTATGAGATCTTATAGACTATTACTTGCTTTGTAATTGGCCATAACCAGGAAGGCCTTACAACCTGACACATTGCATGTAATCGGTAATTTGATGAATAAAGACTTCTGTTTGATTTCAGATCTATTGTTGTTATTGTGTATTTCCACTACATATTGATTTGGTTACAAGGTTGGTTAGTCCTTAATTGTATCCACCAGCCTTGACTACATCAGGTGGTATCAGAGTGAATCTTGTTCCTATTTGAGCAAAGTTTGTTCCTATTGGAGCCGAGTGGATCTTGTGTGTTTGTGTCTAGATCTTGATTTGAAGATGCCTCCGAGGAGAAACCATGAGATCTCTGAAGAAGAGGAAGCTACTGGAGAATTCAGTATTGATGATTTTAGGGCCTTGCAAAAACAAGTGCAAGATTTGCAAGAATAATTGAGAAAGAAGAAGCCTACCTTGAAAGAGGATAGTGATGATGAATCTGAGGAAGATCATTTTGAAGAAGTTGTCGAGGAAGCTAGAGATACTGAGGAGAATCGAATTCTGAAAGCTATGTCTAAGATTGGAAAAAGACCTAAGATTGAAGTTTCTACATTTACTGGAAGCCTTAGGCTAGAAGAATTGATTGATTGGATCAATGAGATTGATGAGTACTTTGAGTATGAAGAAATAGAAGATCTTGATAGGGTTAGATTTGCAAAGACTAAGTTGAAAGGTCATGCAAATATCTGGTGGAAAGAAGTTTAGTTGGAAAGAGGTAGAAGAGGAAAAGAAAAGATCACTAAGTGGAATTGAATGGTGGACAAGTTGAAGAAGAAATTCATTTTGGTGGATTATGAATTGGACATGTTTAAGAAGATGCAAGCTTTGAAGCATACTAACAAATTGGTACAGGAGTATACTGAGGAGTTTTACAGAATCCTGATTAGGACTGGTCATTCTGAAGTTGATAAAGAGAAGGTTGCTAGGTATGTCTATGGTTTGAGACCTAGTATTCAAGAAGAGTTACTTATTGTGCAAATGAAAAAAATCGGTGATGCTTATCAGATGGCATTGAGGATTGAAGAGAAGCTGAATAGGAAGTATGAAGGAAAATGAAACAATAGGAACCGAGGTGGTAAAACTAGTGAAGCAGTTGTTGAGAGTAATGTGACAAAGAATCCTAAGTCTGATGTGGGATCTAGCAGTGGTCAAGTTACTAAGAATGTTGGATAGAGAGGAAGGTGGAAGAATGAGTTCACCGGTACTTGTTATGACTGTGGTGAATCTGGTAGATAAGTTGGCAGTTTCCTAAGAAAAGAGTTGCATTAGCTGTTGATGAAGAAATTGTGAATGTTGCAAAAAAAGGTGAATGTCTTGTCACTAGGAGATTAGCTACGTGTGTTCATGAACCGGTGCAAAGAAGGAATTTGTTTAGAACTAGATGTAAGTGCATGGATAAGGTATGTAATGTCGTAGTTGATGGTGGCAGTTCTAAGAAATTTGTTTCGGATGAAATGGTTAGTAAGTTGAATTTGGAAAGAAGGAAACATCCTAATCCTTATCAGATTAGTTGGATACAAGATGTTTCTAAGGTTAGAGTTGAAGAAGAATGTTTGGTTAAGTTTAAGATTGGATCTTACCATGATGAGATATTGTGTGATATATTTCCTATGGATGCTTGTCATCTATTTCTTGGTAGACCCTAGCAGTTTGATAGGAATGTTTTGTTTGATGGTCGTGCTAATACCTATGTGGTTAGGCATGAAGGAGCTCGGCATAAGTTGATACCTTTACAGGAAACATGGGTTAAGGGATGTGGAGTTATTATGTGTTGTCCTTATGACAAACCTTAGGAGAAAAAGGTTGATGAACCTATTCCTATTAAATCTAGTTTGAAGGAGAAGGAAAATGATATCTCTAAAGAGTTTGTTGAGATTAAGAGATAGATGGTTTTGCTGGCAGAGATGGTACAATAGATGGTGACATTTATGACATAGAGGGATGCAGATGATACTGAGTTGGTTGAGGAGTCTGGAATGGATGAACCTTACTGAGGCACTGATGTGATCGGTAGTGGTCAGAGTCAGTTGCCATCAATTGCCGATCGGAGGAGTAAACAAAGTGGAAGACATAAGGACTTTCTGCATGAGACAGTGAATGAAGTGAAGACTACTTGGAATGAAGGACAAGAAGAGATATGGGTGAAGAACAGATTTGGCATACCTATTCTAATTCCCTTGAGGCGTTCCTGATTTCCTTATGAGAAAATCTTTCTTACCTGGGGTGTCTGATGCAGGAGCATCCTAGGATTCTTGGCAATCCTATATCAACCAAAAATATATTTGTCTTTTAAGGTAGATTGTTAGTTTTGATCTTGGTTTGGTGGAGTTCTTGCTCAGTTTGGCAGATTGGTTTCTATGGTTATCGGGGTGCTCGGTCTCTGAAGAACACTCAGTGATTGAAGACATCAGTTCACTAGCACTCGACGATGACTGTGTTCCTCGATCATGCTTGGCGTGGTTAGTCGACTGGTGCTCGATTATTTCCTCTATTGCTTGGTGTTCTTTCTTATCGATTGGATTGTTTTGTTGGATCGGATTGGCCAACTGGTTCTGTTGATTTGGGTCACGCTCCTCGAGTTATGGATTGACTGTTGGACATGTGGAGACCTAGATCTAGTGTGTTGCATTCTTCTATGTGGATTTGGTGACCGTTGGGGCCATCATTAAGAGTTTATTTATTTTATAGGGCTATGTGAGAGCTGACTAATGTTTTAGCATTTAATATTTGTTTGTAAGGGTTTATTGTTTCATCAGCTGACTTGTGGATGGGAATCAATATTTATAGGTTACTTGGGTAGTTGTTTAGGCATCATCAGATTGTTGGGAGAAAGGTTAGTAGCCTGCGAGCTTAGGAGCATGAAGATTTCTTGGAAGTTTGAGTACAAGTTTAGATCTTTCCTGGGTGCCTACCAGTGTGCTTCCTATTGCAGACCTGGGCTAGTTGAATGCTGATGTTGGGGAAAAGATTTGGATCCTGCAAAATCTTATAGACTGTTACTTTCTTTGTAATTGACTGTAACCGAGAAGGCCTTACAGCCTGGCACATTGCATGTAATCGGTAATTTGATGAATAAAGACTTCTATTTGATTTCAAATTTGTTGTTTTTATTGTGTATTTCTGCTACATAATGGTTTGGCTGCAAGGTCAGTCAGTCCTTAATTGGATCCACCAGCTTGACTGCATCAATTGTTCAACCATATTCTGTGGATATTTTTTATGATTCAACAATGGATGATCTTAATCACATTGTTAACCATGTGGATCATGCTGTGTTGTCTTAATTTGTATCTCCACCCTAGCTTCAATCTCAAACTCAAGTTCCACCTCAACCTAAGCCTAAACTGAAATCTCAACCAAAACCTTGAAAATAACCTAAGAATAAAAGATGTCAGGAACTCTTGATTACCTTTGATGATTATGAGACTATTAAAGCTCATGATGGTTCCCTTTACATTTATGCTAGGATTTCTCAGATACCCATGTGTGATTGTCTTGTTGATCCTACATCCTTAGTCAATGTTATTACTGAAGAAAGTCTTTTTATGAAAAACTTACAACATGATTCTTATGATACATCGGATCTGTGGATTCAAACTTGTAATGGTTTTCTTTATCCATCATTTGGTTCTATTAACTTGTCTTTTGAACTTTGTGGTAAAGTTGTGAACACTACCTTCGTTGTTGTTCCTACTTCTGATCAGTTTCAAGTTAAGTTTGGTTTTCCTTGGTTGAATGCCATGCATGTTGTTGCTTCTCCTATCCATAAGTGTCTTAAATTCATTCATGATGAAGAAGTAAAGATGATTAATCATAGTTTGTATCAACATTCTAGGCCCATGGATTGTGCTACACTTGAATTCTTTTGGCCTTCATTACCTAATTCATGTCCTTCTCGACCTGATAACCTCTTTCGCTCATATCAAGCCTATAAGCATCGTAAGATTCTTGAGTTAAGTATGCCTTAGATGGATCTTAACCATGGCCTTTTGCCTATGCCTTCCATACCTCCTTTATCCATGGCTTCTAGTTCTATTAATCAAGCTCCTAGTGTTTCTTTTCAGCCTACTAAGAATCTCACTGATCCTCCTATAGAGCCTGTGAAGGAACCGGTTGTTGTCCCTCCTAGTTATCAACATATTTCAAACAAGAAAAAATGTAACCAATCTACTAATGAACATCGTAAGAAGCACATTGAGCTCAAGCTAAGGCCCATGCCTCTATTCTTCCAAGATCTTTACCTTCTTTTGACCAGCCTATGCATGGTGTGTTAGAAGAAGTTCATACTAATAATGATGTTAAGATGCATGATTATGATGATTCTATTCGTATCTTAGATCCTATTTTGATTAATATGGATGAAGAAGATACTCTTGATGATACTAATGATGTTAATGATGAATATGAAACTATTGACATTAACATTGATTTACCAAATATGCTTTCATCATAATTGACAATTACACCTAGTATCAAACATTATGATTCTCAAGAGGATCCTTTTTTGGAACTGGCTATTATTCCTACTGTGTTGGATAAAGTCCCTCTTGCGAGTTTCCCACCTTCTCGAAATGATATAGAATGAGATGGGGAGAGTAGGCGACACACTTGATTGGCTTGTCCTTCTTGGTAGCTTTTTGTGTGTTTGCTTGTTGTATTGTGCTTCTCCCGTAATGTGTTTGCTAAATGTTTGTTAGATTCTTTTATACAACTCTTGTTACTTTGTTGGTGCAAGGTGATAAAGGAATCGAACCTGTTGTACTATTCCTCTATATGTATCTTTACTCTTCTATATGTTGTTTTCATGTTATGTTGTAACTTTTCTATTGTTCGTAAATGTTTCCTTGTGTAGTCCGCTTGGATTTGCGACTTGGTAGCACTAAATATTTTTGGTCTCCATGTTGTGGTCTGAAAAGACTCTTCTTCGTAACTCTTATGTGTCCTTTCCTCCATTGTGATTGTAGTTCTACTTTCTTTGGGGAATGATGTCAATTCATTTGCAATAATATCATATATATATTATCTTATGATCATACTGATCCCACGACAGGTAGATCCCCTCTGTGTTCTCTGTATGTTTATGTGATATTTCCCTTGATTTGTCTTCGCTTGGGGACATCTTGTAGTAGAAACGTAATCACTGGAGTTGTTTATGTTTATGTTTAAGCCATTGCTCCTGTTAAAGTGTTAGCAATGAATTTAATGTGGGGGCATACACTCTGCTCACCTGTTGCACACATGCACTTTCAATACATATACTTTTCAAGGCTCTTTTTCTCCATTTATAGATTAGTGACTAATCCTTAAAGCACAAATTTTTATCTTATAGGATCTCTTGATCCCTCCAGTTTCAAATTTTTGATCCCTTAAGGTCAGAGGTGACCTTAAGACTGGATCTGTTTTGTTTTTGGCTTTTCTATTTTGGAATAGAATATTCCTAAGGGTGAATCCTTGACGGGTTGACTAGTGAATAGCCACATTCACTAGGCGGTTCAATTCCATCTTTCCAGTTGTGTTGTTTCCTTGTGTGGTTCACAATGGGACATAAGTTCTCATTGGGTGAGATAATCACACCCTCTTCTCTCTCTTTTCTAGAGATGTCTCTCTTATTGTAATCTTTGAGTTGAAAAAGACTTGAGTCCTTGGGGGCTTGAGGATTTATTTATCCCTTTGATTTCAATAAGATTATCTTTTTCATTGTGATCTACTTTACCAAGAGTTTGCATCGAGTCCATACTCTTGCTAAAGTGGGGGATAAATGTATCATCAGAAAATGGAAGCACTTCCATTTAGGACTAGTTTAGCCCTCCGAGTAAGTGGTCTAGGGTCATGTCAAATGCCTTGAATGGGTCTTTGACTAGGATCTGGCTTTTTCCCCCTGTTCTGCTTCTCTCTCCACCTTTTTCTAGCCTATTTCTGGCACTTGGTCTTGAGAAACTGAGATTTTTGACCTCAAGGTCAAGTTCAACCTCGAACTTGACCTAGGTCAAGGTGGACCTTGACCTTGACCTAGGTCAGAATTGACCTCGACCCTGACCCTGGGTCCAAATTTCAAGTTCCGGAGGTTTTGGGTTGTCGGGCTTTAGAAAGTTTATTTTCCTGCTTCTGGGTCGACTGTTTTGGATTTCATAATGGTAAACTCTTAAATTATATTTAATCTAGGTCCATTTATAGGGGTTAAGGTTTAAATGGGAATTTAATTCTCCTATGTCAGCCTCTCTAGAAGTTTGTGCCCTAGACTAGAATAAAAGGAAGACTTCCTCTCTCATTTCCATCCATCACATCTACACATTCAATCATACCACAATCTATCAAGCAAGTGAAATCAAGCCATCAAGAAAGAAAGCAAGAAGGAGAAGGAAAGCATTCAAGCATTCATTCACCCCCAAGCATTCAAGCATTCAAGATCCAATTCATCAAGAAGATCCATTGATAGCCATTGAAGAATTCAATCTATTTGGAGCCCTCTTGTTGAAGATTTCTCCATCCATTTCCATTCAAGCTTCTTCCTATTCCAAGATCCATTCAAGATTGTTGTTGAAAATCTAATGCAATTGATTTAAGACATCCTACATACAATTCTACATTGATATGGAGCATCCATACTTGTGGATTCAAGGATTCAAATCCTCCACAAGGATTTCAACATAAGCAAGGTGAATTCTTCCATTTACTTTGTTTACTACCACAATTTAAATTTAATTTCAAGGTTAATTCCTAAATTGGGGTTTGACTAAGGAAAACCCCTCCCCCCAACAAACAAAACCATTTTTCTTGCAGGAATAGGTGCGGAATAGTGAATTATAGTGCAGATCTGGATACCCTTTTCAGAAAACTTTCAGGATCCGCGAATAGAATTTTATCGGAGCAGTGCAGGTCAAGGTCAATTTTTTTGGGTAAGATTGTGCCTCGGGGTAAGATCTTATCCTTATTTTGGGTCAAGGTCGATCTTTCTTAGAAAGACATAAGGTTTCTGGGTTTTCTCTATTTCTGTGTTTCCATGCCAAGTTTGGTTGCAGAATTTCTTGAAACTGAATACAGACACTAGAAAATAGTATTTTCCAGATTTGTCATATTTTGAGGTTAGTACTTATCTTCCATTCAATTAAAATTTCTATATTTCCTTTCCATAACAGAATATAGGTTTTTCTCCTTTCTTCATATTCTTTATCGATTGATTCATTTGTGTATTAACCATTTCCTTTTGGTTGATCAATTTGGATCCTTCCTTTGGGAATTTGAGGTTAAGAAGAAGATCCTACTTTTCCCACACACTATATCCCAACCATATCACAACCCTATTTTTTATATATTACAATTGTATATAGGCAATATTTGTGGAGTACACACATTTTGGTAGTTCAATATTTTTTGATAACACATTTTTTTACATATTAAGATCTATATAAGAATTTACATCATTTAGGTGCTTCTCTAGCTGATAGTGAGGATTTTTCTCAAGACTTAATTTTTAAAACATCACCTTTAAAATACTCACAAAAATCTCAAACCCACAAAAACCTATTCTCTAAAACAAAGAAAAACCCTCATATCTATGAACAAACTTGAAACTTCCAAAAGGTCCAATATTTTCTATAAGACCATGGACTATGGATTTAGCTATGCACACCAAGGGTAAAAAAATAGAAAGATGTCTCTTCCTACAAAATATAAAAAATATAAATACCAATTTCACATAACTTGCATAAGAGAAACACATGCAAAACTAATATTAAAATTCTACAATCCAAAAGAATAATGAAACATATCATGAGATAACTCCATATGTACCTTGGTAAAACCTTCACAAAGAAAAAAATTAGCCTCCAAAAGACATACAACTCAATACATTATCACAAGAAATAACATTGTGATACACTTGAAGAGTCTTTATGCAAGGCCTTTAGAGTACCAAGTACCCTAGTTGCATTCCTCCATGTGAGAAAACACATGAGACTGATGTAGCCACATATCTTAATCCAAATGCAACCTCAAAGAGATGCTCAATCCTACCTATAACACATATAAGCCAAAGGTTACACAAGGCAACCCCCACAAGTACTCATTCTTTATTTTGTAAGGACAAGCTTGCACAAAACAATTAAGTGTTATTACATAGATTCTATGTATGCCTCGAACCAAGGGCTCACTAAATCATGACCTTGTATTAAATATTTGACGTTAAGTTATTGTAATATTTAATGTTTTCTCAATGTGATCCACATTAAATATTCATCCTAATATCTCATGCTACATACAAGTGTTCCCAATAATTCTTAACCCATGTGATATCCATATTTTTATAACTCACAAAAAATTAATATTTATTTTTATACTATTAGCATAATTATTATACAAGGTGCACGACACACTTTGCTCACCAATAACATAGGTAAGAGTGATTCTAGAGCAGTGAGTGATTCTAGATTAATGAGTGATATATAATGAATGAATAATGATTGATCAAATGACTTAGAGGTAATGATCTTCATGCTTGATTTGATACACATTTGACCCCTAATTAAATTTTAATTTGAAACATCTATGACTAAATTTGTGAGTATTATAAATAAACTAGGTTGGATGGACCTTGGAAAAATGAACTACGGAAAAGAGTATGTAAATGAAGAGATGATAAATGTCTAAATATTATTTTGATATTATTTTCAAATAAAAATTTGAATGAAATATGATTTAAAGGTAATCAAAATTATATAGTAAAGTACTTGAAATATCCATACAAAATAACTAAAACAAAATGTAAAAATCCATATAATTCACTTTTCACAATTACTATCTTCAAAAGGCTCAAAACATTTTTTTTTATTAAATAAAAAACCAAACAAGGGGGCTAGCCCTTACAACAAAACAACCAAGAGGTTGTCAAGAACACAACAACACATCAACAAAGGTGTTGGAAGCAAAAAAATAAGGCCACTACAAGAACATAGTTAGAAAAGTAAAAAGAGTCTCACTAGGAGAACAAAGGCTACTATTGGCCATTTACAATGTAGGTGCCAAAAGAAGCCATTAGCAACCCTTGCCACCCACCCAAAAAGTAAGACACATTTGTTAACAAAGTGTTATGAAAATCATCTTGAGACAAAAGAGTAACATCTCCCCAACTGAAGAACCACCTCCCCACTAAAAAAATCCTTTCCACCTCAATATAAAAGGACCCCACCTCTATAGTAGCAAGAACTAAAGAAACCTAGCAAGAGGAGAGAGTACTGCAATTCCTTCCCACATCCAAGCAGTCACGACAAGGCGTAGTAGACATTAAGTTAGAAACCTCCTCATTCACAAAGCATGTATCCACCTCCATAGGAGACACTTCCACCTTTATAGGAACCGTGAATGAGGAAGAAGCAAACAAAATGTGCCAAGACCCTAAGACAACCAATAGAAAAGCCTTGAAACTAGTTGCAAACTTAAACCAAAAACTAGAGACTAACACAAGCCTTTGAAAACTTTTAGCAAATGAATGACCACAAAAGAAAATAGAACCACTGCCCATACTAGTGAAAATGGACACTCCCACAAAAAGACAAGAGAAGGGACATAAAAGACAACACCTTCCATCATGGCACAATCTGAAACTCCATACTAACATCAAGAGAGATAAATGCCATCCTACTTGACCCTTCTTTACACATGAAGTAACTTAAACAAGTATAGTCTCAACTTGTATCTTCACCATTCACACCAATCGAGGCCAACCTCCAACAACATCCCAAGTTGCCAACATCAACACATGGTACTTTGATCTCATTTGTTGGCTACCACAACACTTCCAAAACACCAGAGATCACAAACAGAGCTTCCAACACACTTTGGATACCCAAAATCTCTCTCTCTCTCTCTCTCTCTCTCTCTCTCTCTCTCTCTCTCTCTCTCTCTCTCTCACACACACACACACACACACACACACACAACACTCATCCTTAGGAAAAATCACGAGGCTCACATAACCATCATTGTAATAGGAATCACAAATTATGGCCCCCCAACTATCCACATATCACTACCAAAAAGTAGTAGTTCTCTTCACCAAAGTAAACAACATCATCCACCAACACTAGGTAGAGAAAATCATACCCATAAAAAAATAGGGAGGGCAAGGATCCCAAGCAGTACCCATAAGCTCCACACCACATCGAGAAGCATCATCAAAAAATGGGTTTAAGGCCCCATCTTCCAGTTTCCACAACACCTCAACAAATCCAGAAATCACAATCAGGGCATCCATCATGATTTTGACACCCTTGATCCATTCCTCTATTTCAACCTCCTTGTTTTTAGGTAGAGCCACAAGGCTCAAAAGACCATACACCACTCTTCTTTGTATCCAAAACAAAGACCCATACCATCTCCAAGCCACATGATTGTAACAATATACCAAGAGGTCTCCAAAACCCCCCCAAAAGTAGGGCATTAACCAATCTCCCTCAAGGGAAACACCCTCCAGCCTCATGAGGACACTACCACGCCCATTCCAACTAGTCCATAACAAAGAAAGCCTCACTGTGAAGACATCAAAAGAAATAGCAACTATTGTACACCCATAGGAAGGAGACATGCGAATAGAAACAACCCACCAACAGGTAGGATCAAGCTTGTCACAGGAGGGCAACACCTAAGTAGCGAAACCCAATAAATGCACAGGCCCACCAAATAGCACTCTCGCCATTGTGGAAAAATATTATCCACAACAACCTCCAAGTGCATAAATTTAATAGGGGAACGAAACCCCCATACGGTTCTAGACCTAGCAAAACAAATACCACCCGAGAAGGAAACTGGGAGGTAGCATCAAACACTACCACAAGGGCAAGTTTGGAAGCCCTACAAGCACACCAAACAACATATCCAACACACAACATAGGAAAACCACTTGGAACATCGTCATTGTTGTCGGCTCCCCCTCCTCCCAAATCTTCAAAATTTGAATTTCCTACCCCACTCCTCTTCCCACTAATATTTTGCCAAAAAATGTTTCTTGAACCTTGGCTGTAAGCTCTACAAGCAAGAAGCCCCACTATTTCACCAAGGATCAAGATCAACAACTCTTCATTGAGAACCACAATAGAGAGTAACCACATGGGGACTTGAAACTTGGTTGTAGGCACTACAAACAAGAAGCCCCGCCATTTCACCAAAGGGTCAAGCCCCCGAAATGTATTTGTTATGAAACATCTTTTAATTGAAAAATCATTGATTCAATTCTAGTGAATTTTCAAATAAAAAATATACCAAACTAACTTAATGATATGTCAAAATTTTATGATTTCAACAATTTCTACTATTTAACAAATAAGGAATTAAAATTTGTGTTGATTTAACCAAAACCATTGTCTATTCAACATTTTGAATACATTAACGATGCATATTTTCTGACCGTTTCAAAGACATTAAGATTGGACAGAGTCTATAATGACAAGCTTACAGACTTTTGGATTAATTATGTTCATGTTTTTGGATCAACGTTTAGGATCATACTCTATGATCTATTATGAAGATAGTTTCGCTTTTCTTGCATACTATCTTGATAATAGATTATAATATGTGATCCAAAATGTTAATTTAAAAAGATGCATACCTGAAAAGCATATGCCACTGAAAACTTACAATCAGAAATTTGTTTTGCATTACATATGATTATTTTTATAATTCAATAAAAAATTATATAAGAAAAGGCAGGAGAATATTGGAATCAGTAATGTAGAGATACAAGTCCTAACGGGTGATTCAATGGATCATGTACAGTGCATCATTATGTCTCCTCTTTTTAAGCTGGCATCCTCATTTCTTGGCAGCACTGAATTTTTTAATTGTAATGTCCTTTACACATTAGAATGTAGGAAATATCAGGACCCAGGACAACAGATGCTAAAGCTAATTGCATCTCAGCAATATTGTCAGATGGTCCAGCACTTTAATTTTATTCTCCCGGGCTGTAGTATTTGAACAGGTTTGTCTGTGATTCACAGTGAACTGCTTTTATATTCTGTTGTTATATTTATGTTTTTGTCATATTTAAATTGTCATTATTATTATTAATATATGAATTATATAATATATTATAACTTTTAGTTTTAGTTATGTATTTAATTTTTGATCTTCTGAATCGCGGTATTTGCATTTCTTTTTGTTCATAAATGTAATGTAGATCATGTTTTATAATTGTATTTCTCTCTTACTATCTTATTGTGATAATGATTCATAAAAATTGATATGAAATTTTGATAATAAAAATTTATATTATAAAAGTAATAATCTAAAAAAATATCAATTATATTCTATTAATCTTTGATTCATAAAAAATATCAACCAAAATTTTATCCAATTCTTAATGACCTTTTTGCATGAAACTCTTAAAAAATTCATAAAATTGATAAAGTTATAAAAAAATAGTTTTTGTCTATTTTTTTACAATTTTTTTATGTTTTTCTTTCAACCAGATCTCATCCTTATGGTGTCGGAGCCTTTTGCACTCAGCAAAACTTGATCCTTGGTGGACTCACTAAGAACCAAACAATTTCACCAACAAACCAATAGCCCATTGACATTTTTATATTTTTTTGAAAATTCAAAATTTTTCTCAATTTTATGAAAAAAAATATTATACTTTTTTGAGAATTAAGTCCCCAAATGATTTTTACCTCTATGATTCATATTACAAAATCTACAAAATATTAATTAACATTCTATAATCTTTTAATAAAAAGAATTAATAATAAAAAATATCACAATAGATGACATCGATTGATACCTATATGCAAAATATCAAAACAAATCACACCCATTGATATACACAAAACAGTAGTGTCTTTTATAGTTCAAACCCCACCTCACCCCACCTGCACAACACACACTCACCTAGCAAATGATTGGGCATTGGTAAAGGTTGCCCATTATTCATGAGATGTTTTGTACTTATTGATTGTTGCTTTTGAGGCTACATTCGTACAGTGCAACAGCTGTATCACATCACACAAAGCATCTTTTTTGAATCAATCACACCTTGACTAAAAACTTGGAGACCACCCAACACCTATAATTCTTACGGGGACTGAAAAGTACAGGACACTTCATTAAATTTATTTTGACCAGTATAATTGATCCAATGCCTATACACATGTTCCAATCCTCACACATTATTCATATCAATAATCTTGCATAATTCTTCTAATTATTAGCCCACCAAATAATTTTTTAAGAGACTTTCGATTAAGAGATTTAATGAATCGTTAAAATGAACGATTCCTTCCCCTGTTTTGAAATTTATAATCCAATCTGATGCTTGATTTTCCTTGTGTTGAAAACAACTTCTTTTTTCTGTAAGTAATAGTTTGTTTGAGCGTTGTTGTAAGAGCATGTATGCAACGAACGAAGACCAGCTTTTGTGTGCCTTTATATTAAAAGCTCATTACATCAGATTTCAGAGATTTCTGATTGTTCAGAATATTCATTGAAGTTGTTACTGTTATACAATGCGCCGCTGTCTGTTATGCTTGATACAATGTGCTATGGCGGTTTCTAGGAAAAGTACTGTAGTTTGTATAGACTTTATTTTTATATTCTATAATTCATATAGTTGGTGAAAAGTATTTGGTGGATGTTCATTGTATGTATTATACAATTAATCCTGTATTGTAACACTCTTTATTTTTAAGCTTTTTAGCGATTTAGAAAAATAATTATGTATTTAGTTTTAAAAATCTTGTATTTTGTTGATAAAATTAGATTAGAGGGAACTTAAACTAATTAATAATAATTTATTTTCATAATTTAAAGATATTTTTATAATAAAGATTTAGAAAAATATTTTTAATTAAATTTGTTATTAAAACATTTCTTGTATAATATATTATATAATTTGGAAAACTATTTCAAATATATCATTTTCATATAGATTTAAAATATTAACAATTTTTATTTAGTCTATGAGATTTAGTCTACTAATATGATTTAAAATTATAAAATAAAATTGATTAGTACTTAAATTAGTTTATTTATCATATTTTGGACATCAAAAATAATTTATACCTTAATTTGTCTTTAAAGTGTTAAATTTTTTTAATCTGAAATTGACATACCCATTTCATTTTTTCATTTAGTTTTGTGTCTACTTAATTTTTTTTAAGGTAGGTGAAAAAAATTAAATGCAAGCTACTATAAGTCTCCATGTACCTTGGAAAGTGTTCAAGGGGACATAGGGAGATTAAATTATTTAAGATTTGTAGTTGTTGTCTAAAGAAAAATGTAAATATCAATGAGTGGACATGTATTTTTATCATTTAAAAGGAAAAATAAGTAAAATACATGTCTTGGGATCCACATGAGGAAGGTGAAGAGTCATGATAAGGTGGAGTGGAATAACTACCTTTCTAGGTGCCAATTTTGAGAATTTCAACTTGGTCACCTCCTTAGGCACCCCTTTAGGAAAGTTCTAGGGATTTCTATGGGTTGTATGTTGCATTTCTTAGTTGCCATGTGTTGATCTCCAAGAGGAGGCATCAGATTTCCAAGAGGCACAATAGTACTATAAATAGACGCTTAGGATAGTGGTTTAAGTATTTAGAGTTGATTTCTTTAATATAGAGGTTAAGAAGCAAAGCTTGTAGATGGGTGAAGTCACAATAGTGTGTCCCACTTTTTGGGACGAAGAAAATCGATTTTAAAATTTAAAAAAAAAACAATTTTAGGGCTTTTGCTCCAAGTACCCTCTTCGCAAGAAGGGGATGATTGGCCTCGTGCAAAGTACCTTGCGTGGGGTACTTCGCGCGAAGACCCCCCTTCACACGAAGTACCCTAGGTAGGGTACTTCGTGCGAAGAGGGGTCTTCGTGCAAAGCCACTTTTGGCTGGATTTTTTTATAAATTTCTAGCTTTCCTATTTCATTTTCATTGTTTACTGTTGGTGATTTTGTGGACCTAGGGCTTAGAGCGAACCAATGATGTCCACTACGACATCAACACCTCCTGAGCTTTTTCGACCTCTTCAAATTGTTGGTAGTATCAGGTACACACATTTTTCTCATTTTTTATTGTAAATTATATGTTTTATATTTATTTTAGTTAGTTATTTGTTTTAAATAATTTTTAGTTTGTAGAAATGTTAGAAAATCATAGTTAAATTTTAGAATATGTTAGAAAATGATAGTAGAATGGTAGAATATGTTAGAAAATTGTAGTAGTGCTATTAGAAAATCATAGTAGAACTGTTAGAAAATGTTAGAAAACATTAAAAACCATAATATAAATGTTAGAATAATAGCAAATCGTAACTTAGTATACATTAGAAAATATTAGAAAACTGTAAATTAGTATACATTAGAAAATATTAGAAAATTGTAACTTAGTATACATTAGAAAATTGTAACTTCTAGTATACATTAGAAAATATTAGAAAAACGTAGTAGAATGTTAGCAAATGTTATAAAATTGTAACTTAGTATGTTAGAAAATGATAGAAAATCATTGTAGTTTGTTAGCAAATGTTAGAAAGTATTTACAAAATATTAGAAACCGTAGTAGAAATGTTAAAAAATGTTAGAAAACATTAAGATCTTATAGAAATTATTAAAAATATTTATTTTTAAATTGCTTTTAAAGTTAGTAAATATTAGGAATCTCTCTCTCTCTCTCTCTCTGGTACACACATTTTTAGTAAATTTAGTAAATATTAGTTAGTTATTTGTTTTAAATAATTTATAGAAATCTTAGAAAATCATAGTTAAATTTTAGAAAATGAAAGTAGTATGTTAGAATATGTTATGAAATTGTAGTAGTAAGTTTCTAGGACCCTTATCCCTCCCTTATGTCGACATATTAAGACACATAGGATCCCTTAGGAATCTCAAGACCTTATAATGTATATTAGGATGTTCTAGGACCCATTGATGTATGTTAGGTTCCATTAATACATACAAGGACTCATTGTTTCCCTCAAGGCTCCTTAAGACATATTAGGATGAATTAATGTAACCTATGATCCTTAGGACCTTTTATGACACCTACAACCGCTTAAGACATTCTAGGACCCTTACGCATCAATTATGACATCTTAAGACACATAGGACCCCTTAGGACCCATACAACCCATTATTATATCTTAAAATGTCCGAGGACCCATTCATCTATCTTAGCTTCTGTTAATACATATGCGAACCCATTGTTGCCTGCAAGAACCCTTAAGACATACTAGTATCAATTAATGTAACCTAAGATCCCTTAGACCACTTATCACACCTACGACCCATTAACATTCTTGAACCATTATACATCCCTTACGACATTTTAAGACACATATGACCCCTTCGGATCTTCAAGACCCATTAACATATCTTAGGTTTTCCTAGGACACATTTATGCATCTTAAATTCAATTAATACATACGAGGATCCACTAATATAACCTAGGACCCCTTAGGACCTCTTATGTTACCCATGACCCCTTAAGACACTCTAGGACCCTTATCCATCCCTTACACTATCTTAAGACACATAGGACCCATTGTTTCCCTCAAGAAACCTTAAGACACACTAGGATCAATTAATGTAATGTAGGATCCCTTAGGACCACTTATTGCACCTACGACCCATTAACATTCTAGGACCCTTATCCATCCCTTATGAAATCTTAAAACAAATATGAAACCTTAGGACCCTCAAGACCCATTAAAGAATCTTAGGATGTCCTAGGATCCATTGATGTATCTTATGTTCCATTAATACATACAAGGATCCATTTTCACCCTGAATACCCCTTGAGAAATACTAGGATCCCTAAGGACCTCGTATGACACATATGACCCCTTAAGACATTTTAGGACCTTTATCCATCCCTTACAACATCTTAAGATACCTAGGACCCATTAGGACCCCCAAGACACAGATTTTGCACAACAGTTGTATGCCAAGTTTCATTTGGGACTCAGGGTCAACTATTTAGATCTTCCTAGATATTACGGTCAGGGGTGCAGTAGAGTTGCAGACCATGATTAGTATCGCAGGGTTGATCGAGTTCTTCATCCTCATAGACAATTGGTTGGTCAGAGGACTCCGATAGTGGCACCGATGATGGCTACTACTACAGATAGAGTGGCCATTGCTTCTCAGAGAGGAGTAGTGGACATGATAGGGCAGATTGCTTCTACAACCACCTCCATCACTTCAGATACAGTGGGAAGATATATTTTGACTAGACCAAGTTGAGCCAGATCATCTTCTGAGGCTTCATCTAGTACTACTACAGGTGTTAGTGATGAGGCCTATAGAGTTGCAAGTCTTCCTGCACTTGGAGAGATACGAGTGCTTTCTAGTCGTCATAGTCATTTAGATGTGGTGCTTTACTTTTTGGAGGATCTCCTACAGTCATATTCTTATATTGCTGACATGCAAAGGATCCTAGTACATTCAGTCAAGGACGTCATCGGACTTGCACGGGGTCCTGTAGTTCCACCGACAAAGGACACACCATCTAGTTAGGCACAACATAGTTCACAATACTCTGCAGAGTGCTCGACATCTATAGATCAGTCTGCAGCTGCAAAGCCAGGTATACAAGTTGGAGATGTACACATCATGACTGAGGGCCTAGACATATTTGATGAGAAATTGTGCAGGTTGAGTCAGCTGGACATTGGCACTGATGTTGGATCATTTATGGATTTGTTATTGCATCCTGGTGGTTTAGGCTCTACATCACTCCCCTCCCAGCTAGTGTCACCCCTACACTCTTCATTACTAGAGAGGTTCAGGATTGAAGGTGGTGTGGGTGATGCAGATTATGTTGATGATATGATGGTGCAACATGTTGATGATCCTCCTGCTCTTGAGACCCGGGTATATAAAGTTTTCTTTTCTCCTTTCTAGGAGTTTTAGTGAATAATTAATTGTAGATGTGTACATATTGATGTTTGTTCAATGTATAATATTTTGTAGGCATAGTTAGCATAGCACATTACCTCTAGTGTGGGCTTAGAGCATCTTCATATGAGAGATTCAATATGTGAGGCCTCACCTGAACCCATCATAGCTTTTTTGATCATTCACATTTTGATACTTCATGATTTGATACATTGATACACTTTTTGATTATCCTGACAAAGACTCGAGATATTATGGTTTATGATGATGATTATATTGTATGGATTACATTTTGATGTGGACTAGGACCTCGGATATAATGTTGATTTTGAATATACATGCTTAGATATGTGAATTGATGAGAAGATTTGACCATGATTAGATTTGATTAGTTCATGGATTATGCTCTACTTTAGGAAGTAGCGTGGATATTATGTTATGATGATTTATGAAAATACTATGTTTAAGCATCGCGGAATGAAAATTGTGATTAAGAATTGAATTCTACATATGGATTTATGTTGCTAATTATGAATTGTGTATGTAGATATATATTTTCATGTGATTTTATTACCTTGGACTACTGATGCTCAAGTTTAGTGTGCAGGAAAGAGAACCATGGAATCATTCGAAGAATCAGGGCTAAATGCATGTGAATTGAGTAAGCCAAAGTTTAATTTGATTAAGATATTTAAACCCTATTGTAATGTGATCTTGTTGTAAATGTGTTTTTGAATGTGTGTTATTAGTTTAAATTCATATTGTTAATTAGGACATGTCATTGTGAATGTGATATATATTTTGTTGGTGTCACTTAACAATTGTATTGTACATGTGGAGGATGACATGTCAAATTAGGGCTTGGGAAGAACCACCTAACCTCATAAAATATTATATTAGTCCCACTTGCATGTAGATGTCTTGTAGGGATCACATCAAGTTGGAAACTCGGATTTGGACTTTAGGGGTACTTTAGAGGGGTCAAAAGTGACCCTAGAGTGTATTTTTAGCCTAAATTAGCTAAACCTAAGTAGGTACCTTGGGTTGGGGGTTAGTTTTTACCTATGGGGAATCCTAGAACCTCATTATGGCCCTCCAAAAAGCCTACTTTTCAAAAGTGGCGAAAATGGAGGTGGCCACATGCATACTAACTTGTCCCACATTCCTTGCTAAACCCATAATTAAGAGGGGAGACAAGAGGGAAGACCAAGGACTTGGTGTCATGTCTCATTTAATGCTAGTTGTTGAGTACATTTTAGAGGCCTTTTTAGAGGGATGGGAGAGACTTAGTGGGTTTTCACCCACTCTCTAACTTTAGAGACAATGAGGGTTGGAAAAAGGAAAAAGGAGAAAGAATAAGGAGCTCTTCTCAACTATCTCGTGCCATTTTTCTTGGACCAAGGTTGGTGGATTTCTTTCCATGGAGAAATGCTTATGCATTTTAGTTTTATATGCTATTGTTTGATGATCTTGTAAATCTTGTATGAAGATCTTATATGTAAATCTTGCATAGTGTTCTTGTATGTGGAATTTTTTATTGTTGTGTTGGGTTGGGGATTGCATTTGGGATTTGTATCATTCCTTATTTCTTTGGTTTTGGGAGTTTTGTTCATGGGAGTTTAAGGCATTACTCACACTTTGGGAAGGGAAGAAGTGGCCTTGGGTGAAGGGGTTAGTTGGGCTCTCCATTGTAGTGAGAGTCTCTTCTCTTGGAGAAGAGAGATAATTTCATGGGGTATGGGCTCCATGAAGCCATTTGTATTCTTGCATCTTGAGGATGTTAATAAGGAAAGATTGTGTATGAAAATTTGATATTGTAGCATTGAAAGGCAATGAAATACTCATGTTGAGAAATTGTAAATGCAATGACATTCTCCTCCTTGGAAAATCCCACCTTCACCCTACTTCAATGAGTTTGGAAAACTCATTTGTGAAGCATTGGATGGGAGTTATTTATTATTTGTGCATATATGTTGCTGTGAGCATTTTGTTGTGTATACCCATTTAGCCTGGGTTCTCCAAGTTCGGGGGTGGTTTTCTTGAGACCTTGGTTGAGAGGTGAGATTCCCATGGTTCTCCCCTTTTTATTGCAAGTTGAACGCCATGTTTTGGTTGCAAGGAATAAAGATTTGGGAGAGTTTTATTTGGCGTCCCTTTGGAAGCAAACTTTTGATGTTGTATTGTTGAGCTCATGTAATGAGAATCATCTCATGTTGTTATTGTATTGGACATTTATTTTTCCATATCAAATTGTAGGAGAAAATGATCTTGTTATTGTAAAATGGATTCCATGAGGAATGATCAATGTATTTCATTCACTTAATTGAAAAGCCCTTGTTGTACTCAATGTTAGAAAATCAAATTATATTACATTCCATTCCATGCTTGTATAGTAGTGAAAAATTTGGATTCTTGTAGGGTATTCTAAATGACTTTTTGATTGATATTCAGAGTTGAAAAGTGAAAGGATTTGAGGTGATAGGTTACTTAATAAATCCTAATTGTAGTAGCATTTTGTTCTTGAAATAACTCAGTTAACTACATTTATTCATGTGTTCAATTTCTAAAACAAATTAGCTATTAGTAGCTAGCAAAAAGATTTTGAGTGACAAATGCAATGGAATTGAAAATAAAAGAAAACTATGTACAAGGCAAAAGAAAAATAATATAGAAAACTACAAGTGAGAAACTAAAAGAAAAAAACAAGAAATAGAGACCTACAGGTCTTTGGAAAATGTATGGGAAAAATTTCCATACATTTTCCCTTACTACAATCATAAAATACTATTTATTCTCCCACTTGCCTTTTCAAAAAAAGGGATATAATATTAACATGATATAATATCTAAAAATCACTTGGTCACCCTCTAAGGACAAGGCCTAATGGGTGGGACCCACCTGGGTCACCACCCAAGGAGCCTCAAAAAATGAGCTTAACAAAATATATTATAATGTAAAGCTGCTTATAAATTTTTTTTTAATAATAAATGTATCAACAAAAAAAAAGGGAAACATATGCATTGTTTAAAAGTCCACCTTTCATATAAATTGATTATAAAAAAATAATTTAAAAAGAAAAAAATTACAAAAAAAAAAGTTTGTGGGAGGGGCCCGTGGGCCCCACATCCCACACCCCATGTCCATGAGGCACGCCTTGGACGTGCTGCTCATGGTAGCAGGCCCTGCGCTTGGCAGGCTTGGCAGTGCGGTACACTACCAAGTGCAGGGTACCGCGCTGTCAGCGTGGGCCCCACCTAGTCCATTTGGACTTAAAACCCAACTCGTGCATAACGTTTTTTTAAAAATTTGTTTTTATTTTATTTTATTTTGGTTATATAATTTATTATTAATAAATTTAGTATTATAAACATAGTTATTAATTAATATATTATAATTATTAATTGGCTAATATATTCATTAATTAATATATTTTATAGTTATTAATTAATCAATATATTTGTTAATTAATGTTTTATATTTATTAATTAATATTTTATTATACTTGAATTTATTTTCGTTTGTTATTAGTTTAATTAAGTTCACTAATTAATAGTTAATTAATTAGCCGATTAATTGATGGTTGATCAGTTAGTGTCTTAATTAATGATTTTAATTAATTTAGATTATTTAGGGTGTTTTAGTATATTCATAATAAGTGGGAGTTTAGATTAATTAATTTATAATATTAGATAATGTTCCTTTTTAGTTAACTTATTTAAGTTAATTGATGATTAAAATTTGATTATTAACAAAGATGTCTTATGAAACTATAGATTGTAGAATAAATTAGCAATGTCTTCATTGTCTAACACAAATTTTAAGATATGAAGGTACTAACGAAATATTATTTTACAAGCAAAAACTTATAGGAGCAATGATCATTAAAAAGGAAAGTTGCCTCTTGAATTAACAATTAACCGAACTGTCAATATAGGTTCTTAGTCTAGTAAATTTCTGATTAAAAACTAATAATCTACCAACATAAACCTAAGGACTATTGGTGTGATTGAGACCATAACCCGAGGGCGTAGTAGTACCAACCCTTTTCCAAATATGAGTATGCACCTTAGTGATAGGCACTTGTAATTTCCCTTTCGGGGATTAGTTAGCTCAACATCTTTGTTTTAGTCACATTGAATTTCTCATCACATCTTGAACCTTTACAACAAGCTTGGTATCCTATGCAATCACCTCTTAGCATGATGGTGATTTTGGTAATCAGTGCAATCCTGTAGTAGACTCATCCTTGAACCCTTGAACTTTATCTTTTAACACATTACTTTTAAATAGTAATAAAAAAATTGTTGCATTTTTGGTTGGTTTATTTTGGGCATGACACAATAGATGTGACACCTACTAGTGGTCAGGTAAGTTTTAGATATATGTAGGTTTAAGCATGCATGTGTACACTTGTACACATGTATTTATATATTTCAAGTAATTTACATAATATATACTATGCACATGTATATAACCAACTGTTGTACTAAATTTATAGGGGTCAGTTGCTGCTTCACAGCCAAAGGATGCTCATGACACTTAATCAGAGCACATTACCTCTAGTGTGGGCTCAAAGCATCTTCATAGGATAGATTTAGTAGATGTGACACCTACTAGTGGTCAGGTAAGTTTTAAAAATATGTAAGTTTAAACATGCATTTATAACATTTTAAGTATTTTACATTATTATTATTATATACATGCATTTATATTCGCAGGGATCAGTTGTTGCCTCACAGCCAGAAGATGCTCATGGCAATTGGTTAGAGGGTTGCTCTGCTCGCATGTGCCTAGATGACTCCCTAGTTTAGGACATGTTACACAAATCTTTTATTTGAGACTCATTATATATGTCATTATTATATGTTTGATATTTTCAGTTTATGATTCGAGACATATATTTATACGCTATCCAAACCTCTAGACATATATGATTTATGATTTGACATTATATAGATTTATGATGGTTTCATTTGATTAGATTAGATAGTTTCATTTGATTAGATGATATGATTTGATTAGATGGTTTCATTTGATTAGATTTTATTAGATGGATGTAGAATTAATATCATAAAAATAACAAGTTAATACATGTAACTAATGGACAATAACTATTCTAACTCATTCTAGAACTAACACATGTCATAAGTTGACGCAAGGGTAGGTTAGATTCAAGCAGCTTTGACTCAACTTGAACCAACAAACATGCACTGCTCAGAGTTACACTTGGAAGCAATACATAATTCACATGAAACAATGAAAACACACATAAAATAAGGCAAGGCAACTGGCAACCACACTGGTACAATTATTATAAATCCTTCAACATGCCTGAATGTGAGGCCTTTCGAGTTTCGACCTTATACAAAGAAAATTAGGAAACCAGAGTCTCAGCTCACATCTTATCTTCTGCTCAATGATCTATATCTTGTTCTCCTACTTCCTACTACTTATCTCCTACCACCACTATCAACCTAAGCATCTTATATAGCCAACCAAGCCTCAAGTCGGCCAGCTAGGCATTTAATTACATTATAGGTCCACTTAGGAAGAGAAAACCAAAACTACTGAAAGAATGAACAAAACACAATGTGAAGTAACATTTAGGTCCACACATGATCCAAGAACAAATCCCCAACTTTGCAAGGTCCCATTTCCTCATACAAAACCATGCAAGGCAAAGAACTTCCATGTTTCATGCGAAACTAGCTGGAAAATCGATACCCGAGGAAAATGGCGATAACTCTTAACTCCATATGAATTAATATTTTCACTCTTAGGAGAAGGTTCAAAAATAGGTCCACATCCTGGCATTAACTTCACATAATAAGAAACCAATAGCTGCAATGACTACAAAGAAAATAATCTATAGGAACAGAAAAATAGGAAATGTTTTTGGTTGATGCAAGATTGCTCAAAGACCCAAGATTCTCCTACATCATAAGTAATCTAACTAGTTTCATCATTTTTTAGTGTTCAAACTAATGTCTTAATAGGAGGTCTTAAGGGGATCTAGAATTAATATAATAAAAAATAACTAGTTAATACATGTAACTAATGGACAATAACTATTCTAACTAATAAGAAATCTTAAGGGGAGGTCTTAAGGGGATCTAGAATTAATATTATAAAAAATAACAAGTTAATACATGTAACTAATGGACAATAACTATTCTAACTCATTCTAGAACTAACACATGTCATAAGTAATCAAACTAATTTTATCATTTTTTAGTGTTCAAACTAATGTCTTAAGGGGATCTTTAACTAATAAGCAATCTTAAGGGGGGGTTTTAAGGGGATCTAGAATTAATATCATAAAAAATAATTAGTTAATACATGTAACTAATGGACAATAACTATTCTAACTAATAAGCAATCTTAAGGGGATCTAGAATTAATATCATAAAAAATAACAAGTTAATACATGTAACTAATGGACAATAACTATTCTAACTCATTCTAGAACTAACACATGTCATAAGTAATCTAACTAATTTCATCATTTTTTAGTGTTCAAACTAATGTCTTAAGGGGATCTTTAACTAATAAGCAATCTTAAGGGGAGGTCTTAAGGGGATCTAGAATTAATATCATAAAAAATAACAAGTTAATACATGTAACTAATGGACAATAACTATTCTAACTAATAAGCAATCTTAAGGGGAGGCCTTAAGGGGATCTAGAATCAATATCATAAAAAATAACAAGTTAATACATGTAACTAATGGACAATAACTACTCTAACTCATTGTAGAATTAACACACGTCATAAGTAATATAACTAATTTCATCATTTTTTAGTGCTCAAACTAATGTCTTAAGGGGACCTTTAACTAATAAGCAATCTCAAGGGGAGATCTTAAGGGGATATAGAATTAATATCATAAAAAATAACTAGTTAATACAAGTAACTAATGGACAATAAGTATCATAAAAATCATTGAATAATCAAAGCATACATAAAATCTTTAACTAATATGCAATCTATAAAAATCATTGAATAATCAAAGTATACATATAAAACCATACATGTATACAAGCATACATAAAATTCTATATATTAAAACCATTGAACCATCAAATAGGTCCATCATTTATCAACAAATTATGGTCCATCATATGTTTAAATATATAAACAAAGTATAGTCAATTTAATCCATAGATATCAAGTAGGTCCTAACACATGAAATAGGTATACATATTATACTTTTTAGACCAACTCAAGTGGTTCAGACCTTTCATGGAGAACATGTAATATTCTCTCATGATCCTCACTATCTAGTCTCTATTAGAGTAATAAAGTGTTTTCTTATTAATTGAATCACATTGATTTAATTATTAAGTCACTTATTACCTCTTTCAACTTAAGCTAAACTTTAGGCATATAATAATTAATTGCTTTATTAATTATTATTATGCAACCTAGGGTTTCAGATCTCCTTTTATAAGGATTGATCTCTTCTTGTTTTGTAACATTTTTTGACAATTCATTATTTGATTTGCAACTTTTGTTTTTGCACATCAAGGATTTCTCCTCTCTCGTGGATCCATACATTCATGTCTCCATAGTTTTTTGCTTCTCTCTATTTTTGTGACAAGTGTTTGCATGAAGGTTTTCTTGGGATTTGTGGGTTGTTTATTCATCAACTCTAATATGGTATCAGAGCTTCAGATCTGCTTGCCCCTATCCTCTTACTGAGAGATTTGGCCGTGTTCGTTAGATTTGCATTTTTAAAGGTTTTCCTATCAGATTTGGGGGACCTATTTTATTTTTCATCTTGGACTCAAACAAACCTCACCATTGTGTTCAAAGAGTCCAAGAACCCCAAGATCCATATAAAATTTGTCCAATTTGGACAAAGTTGGAATTTGTGGCAAATATTTTTTACAATCGGCCCCGACACGGATCTTGAGGTGATCACTATTTTTGGAGAACTTTTGGCCCAAAGGAACCTCATGGTTACGTTCAGAGCATTTGAGATACCCAAAATCCATATAAAACTTGTCAATTTTGGACAAGTTGGCCTTGGAAGCAATTTTTTTGTGTATAATGGTCATACGACATGGCACACAACTCGAGATAGTATGACTGCAGTAAAAAAAAATTTTAAATTTTTTTTTTGGTGCGCACCACCACTACTCTGCCTGTGCTCCACTCGCACTCTATCCAGTAGCACTACCCCCGCTGCAGTGCACACAGCTGCTCCGCTAAGCGGTCTCCACTACGCGGTCACCGTAGCACGGTCACCAGCCGGTGTCACCGCGTGACTAAACCATCGGTGAACACCATCGGTTTGACCCATGGTTAACTGTGGTTTGACCTGTGGAGCCCGCCTGTTCTGACATCATTTTTTTTATGACTTTGTTCACTCCCTCTTGCATTTTTTTTGTAAAGTGCACATTCAGACAGGCGCTTGGTTTTTTGTGAATATCTTGGGCGTCTAGGATCAGAATTGGGCATACGATATACCGTTAGAAAGCTGGTTTCGAGCCCAATTGAAATTTTCTAGTATGGTTTTGTTATTTTTCCATTTTGATACTAATTTTTTCTGTCAAAGTTAGATGTTTTCTAGGCTCTCGGTGTTTCAGACCTCCTGCATTCCGAGATCCGTTTCTCATGCATCCGGGCTCCGTTTTCAATAAACAAGATGTTGCTAAAAAGCTCTTTCTAAGATTTTATTAGATCTGATGGTTTCATGTGTGATCTTGTCCTTTTTCTAACGTCACCATAGATCCTTTTTTGCTCATATCTTGAGCATACGATGTCAAAATTTGGCAAACGAGATATGGTCAGAAAGAAGATTCAAAGCTCTTTCCAGATGTGTAGGTTTTATTTTCCATTTTTTCTCTTTTGATGGTGTTTTTCACTATTAAATCTAGATGTTTAGTTCTACACTCTAGGAGCTATCTTGCGCATCCGAACTCTATTTTGGGAAAATGAATATATTGGTGGAAAGCTTGTTTAGGGAGCTTTCCAGTGCTATGATTCATTTTTCCATATTCTAATCCAAGTTTATTTTATTTGGATTCTTGCATTTTTGCAGTCTGGTGGATATCTTGGATGTTACAAGTCTTGGGATCTCTTCCCTTTGAGGGATGGATCATCTTAGGCTGTTCTTTTGTTTTAGCAACCTTCACTCTTCTTTGAGTAGTGTATACTTCAATTTTGTAGTATTCTTTTATGCACATGCACTGAGATAAAGTGCCATTCTATTATATGTATGGGATCTTGCACATGTTCATGCTCTTTATAATCACATTCCATTAAAAAGTGCCAGGGGGTTTGATGTTTTCCTTTATTTTCCATCTTCTTTTTTCATGTGAGCATTCCTCCAATGAAATTAGCCTCAGGTATCTCTATATGTGTTTGTACTCTCGCACATTCACTGTTTCAAATTCTTCTTCATCATGCAGTTCATTTTGGATGATCTTTTCAGTGTACCTATCAATAATCCCTTGTCAGCAGTATGGGGGGGTTTCTACTATTGGTTCTACTATTTCCTTGGTTTGATAGTGTGAGCTATGTATTTAGTATTTGATTATATGTACTAGGTGGTTGCAATGGTTGGGTACCTATACATTTCGGTGAGATGGATCATTTACCACATGGATACTCTTTCTTTCCTATTTTTTGGATGCACTCTTCCATCTTTGATTGATCAACTCTTCAAAATTTTGGTGTTTATGTCATCTATATCTTTGAGTTCAGGTGTTTGCCTTTGTTTGCCTCCTGATTCAAGTAGTGTTATTTGAGGGCACTCATGCAGATTATAGTCTTCTCTACTTGGTCATATTTCTATGGAGGATCTTCAAATCATCAGTTTCTTCTTGACAGAGTTTGCAGTTTCATGCTTTAGTGATGTTGTACATGTTCATCTTTGTTCCTATTTTCTGGAACATTCCTAGTTTTGGAGGCTTCTTCAGTCCTTCAGACTAGTCTTGGTCTCTTTTTGGAGTAGAGTTTTTCCCATGTGGTTTTCTCTATTTCTTCACTTTGTAGAGACTCTCTTTTGTACTTGGGTACATGATCAGGCCTTTTGTTGTCGAGACCCATTTTCTTTCAATTGTTCTTTCTAGGTTTTTATCTTCTCTCAAAGTTTATCTTAAGGGGGGTGTTAGAGTAATAAAGTGTTTTCTTATTAATTGAATTATATTGATTTAATTATTAAGTCACTTATTACCTCTTTTGACTTAACCTAAACTTTAGGCATATAATAATTAATTGCTTTATTAATTATTATTATGCAACCTAGGGTTTCAGATCTCCTTTTATAAGGATTGATCTCTTCTTATTTTGTAGCTTTTTCTGACAATTCATTATTTAATTTGAAACTTTTGTTTTTGCACATCAAGGATTTATCCTCTCTCGTGGATCCATACGTTCAGGTCTCCATAGCTATTTGCTTCTCTCTCTTTCTATGACAGATGTTTGCATGTAGGTGTTCTTGGGAGCTGTGGGTTGTTTATTCATCAACTCCAATAGTCTCCACTTTCAATGTCCACGTTGAGATTTAACTATATGGAGACAAATGGAGGTGGCAACTACTAGGTGACTATATTGAAACACCTTAATGTATGGTTGGTAATCAACAAAGTGAATACCATGTTGAATTACTTTGATTTGCTTGAAATATGTTCCCTCTAAAACAACTAAACCCATAGGTCACAAATTTTAACAATATAAACTTAAACAAACTAAATTTCAAATTTGTTACAAGGTTAAAATTTAAAATTTACAAATTAATTTCAATATATTGATGTAAAGCATGTAAAAACCTATGGAGAATAATATTCCATCACTTTCTTCAGGTTCAAGTAACTTCATCCTCTCTATAGTAAACTACAATAATTAATAACCAACTCCTACATTTCCACGCTCAACAATCACTGCAAAGACATCTCCTGCACATTAAATTTATATATACATGTGAGATCTTAAAATTTACTTAGTTCAATCTATAGATCTATCTATAGATGTAGCTCAATGGACCATATAATGTGAAATATATATACTTACCAATTTTGACCAATCTCGAGATATGATCGTAATCAGTAGAAATCAAGGGGACATCATCAAAGTTTTCATCTTCATCTCTATCAAATGTATCAGTAACAACTAGTGGAACTACATTCCATGCACCTACATATCCACGGTCTTGATTGATGCATTCCTCATAATTGTCAGCAATGCAGTGACAACAAAAGCATGAGTAGTCCCTAGTGTTCAATGTCCAATTGTGACAATTCATACTCATAACTAAATGAAAAGTGTTAATATGATTTAGAAAAATAGAGGGGGGGGGGGGGGTGAATCAGTTGTTCTCAGGTCTAGATGTATAAATAAAATTTCAAAACTCTTCAACAAATCAAATCTAACAACCAATGGCTACTCGGTCATTACTGAATACATAACATAAACATATAACAGTGCAGTCCACTATCCAATAGTATTTAACTTGCAAAAAACATAAATGTTCAAACCAAAACATTCACACAAGCATTAACACCAGGATTTATAGTGGAAACCCAATTTGGGAAAAACCACTTTGTAACATGTTACTGATATTTTCACTCTTCTGAAGTGAGCTCTGTGAAAAGCCAACCCTGTCAATGGTTACAAACACACTATCACATGTGACCCAGCTCAAGGATTTCAACCACTTTGTTAAAAGTGCGCCTTGTTATAGGACTTACATACATTCCATTAGAATGCAACCTTGTTCAAAGGATTTATACAAATGACTATTAGGTCAACCTTTATTAAAGGATTTAAAACTGATACAATGGTTAGAAAGTAACAACAGTGTTTGATCTGAAAACATACAACTCACTTTGCAAATAATAGATCCAATTCCATACACATATGCTGGCTTACTGATTGTGATCCATTTTCATCTCCATCACTAATCTTCTCAGAAATCCCTTCAAGAAATCACAACACTTCTCCTTCAACCTTTTCTACTTATACAGTCAATAACATCAACAACAACTCCAACATCCTCTCTCTCAACCTCATGCTTAGGTTTCCTTAATACTTCCTCAATTAGGTCGATCCAACTTTTGCCACTTTATCTCCTCCATAGATCTTAGGGTTAGGTCAGATTCATCGAATCCTTCCAACTTTATGTTCTTCATCCATCATTCTAGAAACATCTCAAATCTCTATATGGATTTATAATAAAATAGTTTACAGTGCATTAAATGCTTCCATACGATCAATAAATAAAGTCAACATGATTTATATAATCCAAGAATTCAACTATGTTGGCTAGGAATTTGAATTCTTTCTCAAATGTAAATTACTGACACTTGGTCAATACTATGTTCAACTCCTCGGTCTTCACTGGGTAGCCTAGTCACCAGTGAAACCATTTCCTTGGCTAATACTGGCTCGATCGACACTAACATCACTCGACTTAAATTAGATTTCTTCACTTTTTCTCGGTTAAGCCTACTTGTTTAGTCTTCCTTCTTACTTAGATAAGCAATACATTATCTTATCATTGTGCCACATAATCAAGTACTCATTGAAGTATCAAGATAACTCAACCTTTCCTTAGGTGCTATTGTTATCAACCTTTCCCTAATGCTTCTAACTAATCAAATAGATATAGTACTTTCTTAGATAGCAACAGTCTTACCAATTAAGGTTTGACATCAATGACAATACAACAATTGCTTCAATTAAAGTTTCCAACAATCTCCCTCTTTGGAATTGATGGCAACACCATATGAATAACACATGAATCACCAACCAATTCAAAACTTATCTGTGCATTAGAAAAATTTATAATATCCTTAGCTTCATTCTGATTCAGAATCAATTAGCCTTGCTTACATGATCGTCCACACAGTAACATCCACTTGATCTTCCATGAAATCTCACCATGTGTTTTCATATTGTTCATCTCCCTCTTTGACAATAATGCCAAAGCAACAACTAAAACATACATCCTTTAGATGTAGATGTCATCTTGTCAGTTCAGTAACAATATTTCTCCCTCTGTCATCTTTGCTTATGACTAATTATCAGTTTTGCTATACTTTTCACAACTCTAGGCTGCTCCTAAAGTGTGACCTTTCTCTGCATCAATTTGTCAGATACTCTTTGTAGCACATTTGATGTAGTGCTCCTAGCTTGACTAGGAAGCCTCAGTTAGGGGAAGAACCCCTAATTGTCCTCATAGATATTCATGAGCTTCTTTAGGAAAAGCTTTAGTGAATATGTCTACTAGTTGTTCCTTTGTATTCACATATTCCATTCTGACTTCTTTATCTTGTATCAATTCCCTCAAGTAATGATACTTGATGGTGATGTGTTTGGTCTTTGTGTGCATCAGTGGATTCTTAGATATGTTG
This sequence comes from Chamaecyparis obtusa, assembly GCA_027943335.1. NCBI lineage: Eukaryota > Viridiplantae > Streptophyta > Pinopsida > Cupressales > Cupressaceae > Chamaecyparis > Chamaecyparis obtusa. Next base: position 65,278 of record BSBK01007974.1, on the reverse strand, counting down.
ATAGAACTTGTATTGTCACAGTAGATGACAATTGGTTCAGTGATATCTTCTTTCATGCCTACCAACAATTGCTTTATCCATACCAAGTTTGAATAGTTCACTGCTGTAGCCACATACTTAGTTTCTGTAGTAGATTGGGAAATGCAATTTTATTTCTTTCTTGTCTAGGAAACTAATCTCTATCCAAGAAAGAAAGCTCCACCATTAGTACTCTTTCTGTCATCCACATTTCCTGCCCAATCAACATCAGTATACACTTTCAGTTCAAATCTTTCATGCTTCTTGTAGTACAGTCCATAATCTGCAGTCCCTTTTAAATATCTCATTATCCTTTTGACAACCATCAAGTGAGTTTTCTTAGGATTGGCAGAGAATCTTGCCACAATCCCAACTACTAGAGAAATATCTGGTCAGCTGTGAACAACATACTGCAATGTTCCAATAATGGACCTAAACAAAGTCTGGTTTACTTCAGCAGCATCATCATTTTTAGACAATTTTTTTCCAGTAGCCATGAGAGTACTTACTAACCTTGAATCCTCCATACCAAAGGTTTTCAGTATCTCATGAACATATTTAGACTAGGTGATGAAAATACCTCTCTCCATCTGATATACTTGTAAACCAACAAAGAATTTTATTTCCCAAAACATACTCATTTCAAATTCAATTTGCATTTAATTTGAAAATTTCTTACACAAAGCATCTTGTCCACCAAATATAATATCATCTACAAAAATCTTAGCCAACAATATTCCTTTACCTTCTTCATCTTTCATATACAAATTGCTTGTGTCATTTGTCCTTGAGAATCCAATTTGTATCAGGTAGTTGTGTAGCCTCTCATATCATGCTTTGGGGGCTTGCTTTAGTCCATATAGTGCCTTATTCAATTTGCAAACTATGTGTCTCTTATTTGGATCAACAAATCCTTTAGGTTGTTCAATGTACACTTCTTCTTCTAATATACCATTTAAAAATGCAGACTTGACATCCATTTGGTATACCTTGAAATCTTTGTAGGTAGAATATGTAAGTAAAGTTCTTACTCCTTCCAATCTTGCTACATGGGAAAATGTCTCCCCATAATCTATTCCTTCTTCTTGTGCGTAGCCTTTGCATACCAACCTTGCTTTGTTCCTTGTGATTTGTCCATGTTCATTCAACTTATTTTTGAACACCTATTTTGTTCCAATGACATTTTTGTTTTCTGGTATCGGCACTAGAGTCTAAGTATCATTCTTCTCTATTTGGTCTATCTTCTCATTCATCTCTTGGATCTAGTCTTCATTTTGTAATGCCTCCCTTGTTGTCTTAGGCTCAAATTCACACAAAAAATAAGTAGGGTCTCTTAACTTGCTTTTGGTTAGAACTCTAGTTTCTTTGTCTCCAATGATTTGTTCAGGCTTGTGATGTCTCCTTACATATTGTGCCAAAAAAGCTTTTGCTCTCTTTTCTTCTTTCTCTTTAGGTTCACCAACAAGATTGTCAGATTCATCTTCTAAATGCTCAACAACCTCTTCCTGATACTTAGCAGCATCCTCCTGTCGCTCGACATGTTCTTCTTGTCGCTTGACATTGTTTCCCTGATGCTTGACATTGCTTACCTGAGACTCTGCATCAGGTGCAAGTTTGTCACTTGCCTCTCCTTCTTCTATATATACAAAAGATCTGTAATCTTCTAGTTCTCTCTTGCTCTCCTATTCATTTTTCTGTGCTATACCCTTCTATGGAGGAGTTCTAGGTGCAGACATTTGTCTCTTGATTCCTCTATCATTGCAAAATAGATTGAACTCATTGGATATAAATTTTCCACCTCGGTCAGATCTCAGACACTTCAGGTTCCTACATATCTCCTTTTCAACCTTAGCCAAATGCCAGTTAAAAAATTTAAAAGCATCAAATTTTTCTTTTATAAACATTACAGTCATTATTCTGGTGTAATCATCAACAAACAAGATAAAATATCTAGCACCACAATAGCTTTGTACACCCATAGGTCCACAAAGGTCAGTATGAACCAAATCTAAAGCATTCTCAGAAGTAAAAGACTTGCTCTTGAAACTAGACTTTGTCATCTTACCCAATTGACATTGTTTGCACATTACATTCTCAGGTTTCTTCAATCTTGACAGTACTCTCACTTTCTTCTTTCTACTAATTTCTACCAAATTATCAAAGTTAACATGACATAGCCACTTATGCCATAACCATATATCATCAAGTTGTGCAATCATACACATCTCTTCAAATAGGTCTAGATAGAAAAAATTACCTCTTGTTTGTTCTCCACTTCCAATTAGTTCACCAATGGCATCAAATATTTTGGCTTTCTTGTGATGAAATTCCACTCGGTAGCCAGTGCTATTAAGCTGTGCAACACTTAGTAGATTATAGTTAAGACCTTCAACCCAATAAGTATTTTCACAAGTGATATTATCAGTCGGCTTAATCAATCCTTTAACCCTAACAGGACATGGTGCATCATTACCAAATTGAACACTTCTACCTTTATAATGATCTAAGGTATCAAACTTACTTTTGTCACTAGTTATGTAGTGTGAAAAACCACTATTAATAATCCACTCATCATTTTTGTTCACATAGGATATCAATGCATTTTTATCATCCTCATCTTTCATAGCAACATAGACTACTTCAATTTCAAAATCATCACTATCAGTGTCAGTTTCTTCTTTAGCAATATAGCAGGATTTCTTACCTTTTCCTTTGTAGTACTTGTACCTTCGGTAACCTTTGTCTTCTCTTTTATCTTTGTGCTTTCTATCTCTTTCTTCATCCTTGTCATCCCTGTCAGGACGTCTTGTAGCTATATGACCAACTTTATTACATGAGAAACATATGATAGGGAGTTTACCTTTGTGCTTTCCTTTTCCCCTTTTCAATCTTCTAGCCATAAGAGCTTCAAGATCCTCTAGTTCTTCATCAGATGTGTCACTTTCACTTTCACTCTCACTGATGCATCTTTCTTTATCTTTCTTTGACTTACTCGGAACTATTTGTGACTTGAATGCAGATTCAACATTACCAATAGTGAAGTTATCATAGTTAGAAAGCTCAAAACTAGTAAGCTTACCAACAAGACTTTCCAAAGTAAGAGCATTGCCGGGGTTACATCTAGATTCTTGAATTGCAGAAATTTTGATAGCATAAATAGGATGCAAAGTTCTCAATACTTTTCCAATAACAGTTTCATCTTCAACAATTCCATTAGCTCCTCTAATAGCATTTACAACTTCTTTTATTCTACCACAATATTGAGCAATAATCTCACCTTCTTGCATTTTCATTTCATCAAATTTACCTCTTAGGCTTTCATATTTTTCCCTTAGTACATTTATGTCACCACCATAGATGTTTGCAAGAGTGTCCCACATTTGATTTGCATTAGTGCAGTCTTTGATGTCTTCAAATTCAGGATAGCTTAGGGCAGATGCAATCTCCAACATTTCTTGATTGTGCTCTTGTTTAGATCTCATCTCCTTGGCAGTCAGAGGTGCAACAGGTGTAACATAATCATGCTCAACATAATACTTTGCTGAATCACCAATACCAGCTAGATGTAGTTTCATCAAACTCTGCCATGAAGGGAAGTTCTCTTTATTTAGCTTTGGTACCTCCTTCTTATACATCCTGATCATTTACTTCAAGTACCTTTAAACTTATTCTCTGTAAGCACCAAAAACTCTGATACCAATTTTTAATATGATTTAGAACAACAGAGAGGGGGGGTGAATCAGTTATTGTCATGTCCAGATGTATAAATAAACTTTCAAAACTCTTCAACAAATCAGATCTAACAACCAACATCTACTCGGTCATTACTGAATACATAACAAAAATATATAATAGTGTAGTCCACTAGCCAATAGTATTTAACTTTCAAAACACATAAATGTTCAAACCAAAACATTCACACAAGCATTAACACCATGATTTATAGTGGAAACCCAATTTGGGAAAAACCACTTTGTAATATGTTATTGATATTTTCACTCTTATGAAGTGAGCTCTGTGAAAAGCCAACCCTGTCAAAGGTTATAAACACACTATCATGTGTGACTTGGTTAAAGGATTTCAACCACTCTGTTAAAAGTGCACCTTGTTATAGGACTAACATACATTCCATTAGAATGGAACCTTGTTCAAAGGATTTATACAAATGACTCTAAGGTCAACATTGATTAAAGGATTTAAAACTGATACAATGGTTAGAAAGTAACAACAACGTTTGATCTAAAAACATACAACTCACTTTGCAAATAATAGATTCAATTCTATACACATATGTTGGCTTACTGACTGTGATCCATTTTCATCTCCATCACTGATCTTCTCAGAAATCCCTTCAAGCAATCACAACACTTCTCCTTCATCCTTTTCTGCTTATACAGTCAATAACATCAACAACAACTCCAACATCCTCTCTCTGTCAACCTAATGTTTAGGTTTCCTTAATACTTCCTCAATTAGGTCGATCCAACTTTTGTCGCTTAATCTCCTCTGTAGATCTTAGGGTTAGGTTAGATTCATCGAATCCTTCCAACTTTATGTTCTTCATCCATCCTTCTAGAAACATCTCAAATCTCTTTATGGATTTACAATAAAATAGTTTACAGTGCATTAAATGCTTCCATACAATCAATAAATAAAGTCAACATGATTTACATAATCCAAGAATTCAACTATGTCAGCTAGGAATCTGAATTCTTCCTTAAATGTAAATTATTGACGCTCGATCAATACTGTGTTCGACTCCTTGATCTTCACTAGGTAGCCCAGTCACCACTGAAATTGTTTCCTCAACTAAAACTGGCTCGGTCGACACTAACATCACTCGGCTTAAACTATATTTCTTCACTTTTTCTCGGTTAAGCCTACTTGTTTAGTCTTCCTTCTTACTTAGATAAGAACTACATTATCTTATCATTGTGTCACATAATCAAGTACTCATTGAAGTATCAAGATAACTCAACCTTTCCTTAGGTGCTATTGTTATCAACCTTGTCCTAATCCTTCTCAACAATCAAATAGATATAGTACTTTCTTAGATAGCAAGTCTTACTAGTTAAGGTTTGACATCAATAACAATACAACAATTTCTTCAATTACAGTTTCCAACACAAAGATCACGTATTTTCTATCCTATTGCAACCATGCATATTTTTCTATCCACACCCAAACAAATGCATATATAATACATTCTATAAATATAATTTGAATAAAGAATACATAAAAAATTTAAACACTTGAATAATTTAAAAATGTGTGCACATACCTTTTATCTCCCTAAATTTTCTATGTGGCATGAGTCAATCCTGATGACGTTTCATTCTCATTTGGTGTGAAATGTGTCTTGCACTATTCAAAAACATCATTTGCATTTTTTATATGAACTCCGTTATAATTCATTTGATACTTTCGTATAGCACGTTTGATGCAAGCTCCAACACCATCATGTTCACCTTTTCCATGTCCACTCTCAAATAAATTCTAGACATGTGGTATGTTTTCATTACGATGATATCTACATAGTGCATAAAATGGTCTTGATGATTTGAATTGTGCAGCACATCCATCTGACCAAACATAATGTTTATCAATTTTTATACCTCTTTCTTTCAAATTTGCAAAAAACATCTTGAAGCAATGTTCTACATAATGAATGTCATGCTCTCTATCATCACTTATATAAAAATGATATTCCTTCTTGATGAATCGTGCTTCAAATGTGCTCTGAATACCATCCAAATCTAATTGTGTGTGTCAATAACACACATGTACCATAATAGTAATTTTCTCTGAAAAATAGTATTTCGATTGAATTTCATTTTGATGAACAAAGGAATATTTTTTTGCAAAATCAACAACTGATATAATTGTTCCAAGTGGGAAATTGTCTCTCAGTGTTTGGAATTGTTGTGCTTGCCACTTTGCAAAAAAAGCATGATGAATGTAGGGTTGAATCAATTTTTTAAATTTGTCCATAAATACTCCAACATTTATCTCCTCTTCAACATATTCTAACCTTTTGGATTCTTTCCCAAATTTTGTTTCATTCTTTACATATTTATTACTCTTGCAATTTACCATCTTTGTTACTGTTACCCAAAATTTCCTATCATTCAATTTTGGCCACAATCCTATTTTCCAAAAAAAAAATTGTTCAAAGTGTCGAAAACCCTCTGTGTTTTCTACCTTTTGGTCTGAAAGCTCAGGATGTTTTCGACCTTTGCTTTGAAAACCCTCTGTGTTTTTGACTCCTGTGCTTCACACTTCTTCCTCTGGCGACATTCATTTCATAAGTGCGCAACTCTGAAAAGTGGGGCCCAGTTGGTTTCAACAAGCTGTTATGCGGGTTGTCGCATGATCGCATAAGTCATTTTCCCCTTATGCGACCATGTGACTAACCATTGATGGTCCTATTGAAGAATTCTAGCAGTTTGTCACATGATCGCATAGCCCCTTTTTAGGCTTTGTGAACATGCGACTAGCTGTTAGCCGCATTATAAGCCTACAGTTTGGTGACATGCTTGCATTTCATTGGTCGGCTGGTGGCATGATCTGTGGCGGGCTAAAAGTATAGCATGTGGCCCCGTAGATTCAAGATCTACGGTGGTCACATGTTCATGTGGGATCTTTTGATCCCATGCGATCATGCGACCACCGTTGGATCCTTCTCATGTTTCGAGCGTTCTATCATGGGTCCACCCGATGTGGTCAGTTCCAGCTGGTCCACGTGGTGCAGTTGGCATTCTTGCGGGCCCAAATGTCTTATGTGGTAGTAGAGGCAGATCCAAAGAAGGCTTGTCGCATGATCGCATGCGGTTTTTTCACCACATGCGATGCGACCAACATTTTTTAAAAGGTAGTGCAATCTCAGGCTTGAGTTTTTTGCCAGTGTTTGTCTGTAGGCCGTGTGTGAGGCAGAGACAAATTTTCAAGGGGTAGTCACATGATCACATGAAGACTTTTGGGCTCATGTGATCATGTGACCAGTGCTATTTCAAAGCGGTGCGACCAATTTTGGTGGGCTTTCTTCTGTAGAGAATGTTTGCAAGTGTAGCGGGGTAGCTCATAATTTATGATGTTGTAGGATGTGCGCAGTTAAAGGAAAATGATGAAGAGGTTTGGGTGGCCATCAGGGGTTGTTTCTTGTCTTGGGGAGGTAACAGTTAGCATTCATGGTGAGGCTTGTTGTAGGAAAGATGATGAGTCCAGGTTGTTGTGTCTGCAGGTTGATTGTAGTACAAAGGTGGGCACAAGAACAAGATATTTGATTGAACATAGTGTTGCAGATATATATTTATGATCAGTCTTGTTTAACCTAGGGTTGTTATTCTAATGTAAAATTTTTGACCCTAGTTAGATTTTTGACTCCTGCTTGCGTGCAGTTGAGTATGTATATATTGTTTTTGGGAGCTTGTAGAGGGAAGAGTTTGCAATTTGTAAAAGAGATTTCTTTTTCTTGGGGAGTTATCCATGGCATTTGTTCTGCCCTCTGGCTCTTACAATTTGTAATCTTTCATTGAAATCTTAGGTTTAATAGAGGCTATCCGTGGCATTTGTTCTGCCCTCTGGTCTTTCCCTTATTTGTATTTCTCTTATTGAATGTAATATACTGGCTTTATTGGAGAAGTCTTGGAGTTCCAGAGCCCTTCTTTCTTTCAGCTTATATGTGTATTATTGTGTATGATCTGATTTGAGTGAGTTTGTGGGTATTCTTCACCCCCCTGTCATTCTGTCTCATTCCTGTGCCCTTTTGCTGAAGAGAACGTTTGCTTGCAGGTCATAGGTTGTGTCTTACGTTTAGGCCCCTCTGTGAAATACTTATGCAAGCCTATTTAGAAAGATTGTGTCCTATTAGATCTGAGAGCCTTCATGCTAGTTTGGTCAGTGTATTGTATTCATTTCTTTTCGGTGCATCACCCAGTAGAATAGTTTTCTTACAGTCATTTCCATTTCATGCATTCCTTCTATCCCTTTCCCTTCAAAGATTTACTTTCCTATTTAAGAGCATACTAAGGTGATAATCCAAGAGGAACCAACCTAGAACCTGGAGGTTTCATCTCAGTTAGCAAAGGTCCCACAACCTTGAGATGATTCCCATGTTATACTGAGTTATCAAGACCAAGAGAGCTTGAGACAAGGTGAAAACTCAGTGTATAACAATTCTGGCATGCCCGGTGGGACTGAAGTTCAAATTCATGTTAAAAATTATGCTATCTCTGATATACTAATTGCATAATATAGACCTTTCAGAGGTTAATACTCAAGTATATTTGGTGACTCAGCTTTGGTCACCATGACGAGCCAAAGCAAGGAGGATGATGGTAACCTTGCAGAGGAGTGTTTTGATCGCATCATAGAGGCTTTTTGTGCAAAGCTTGATGCTATTGAAAGAGTTGTTCCTGTGAGCCTTCCTTAGGCTAATAGCTTAGATGAGCTATTAGCTTTTCAAACTGAAGAAGAGAATGACCCTCTAACTGCAAAAGAAGAGATGGTATGGAAAACCATCATGGAGGGTGATGTCATAGATTCACTCCTTGGTGACCAGAGGCCCATTCAATTTTTTCAGCCTCCCTGGGAGAATGTCAACTCTGATTTGGACTACGAATTTCAAAGGTTGATATGCCAAGTAGTTCAGTATATTTTTGTTTCCCACTTTCTCCTTGTAGCTATCCTCATGAGTCCAATGCAAAATATCCTAATGAAGAAGGGTAGCTACTTTTCTCAACTAGTGAATGGTTTCACTTAACCATGTTTCTGTAACTGGTTAGTTTAGGCTAGGTTAGTTTCCCTTGTTTTCTATCCCTGTTTTCTAGTTTAGTCTTTCCTTGTTTTCCAAGAAGTGCTCAAGCATAGTTTTTGTCCCTCTCCCTTTCAGAAAGTTTTGTGTTCCTGAATTGACCCCATGCCCAATGGATTTCTTCAAAGGCTATTGGTCTAATGTCTAGTAGGTTGACATCCCGCAGAAGTCGCCAAAATGTTACCCAAAATTTCCTATCATTCAATTTTGGCCACAATCCTGTTTTCCAAAAAAAAATTGTTCAAAGTGTCGAAAACCCTCTATGTTTTCTGCATTTTGGTCTGAAAGCTCAGGATGTTTTCGACCTTCGCTCTGAAAACCCTCTGTGTTTTCAACTCCTGTGCTTTGCACTTCTTCCTCTGGTGGCATTCATTTCATAAGTGCACAACTCCAACAAGTGGGGCCCAGTTGGTTTTCGGCAAGCTGTTATGCAGGTTGTCGCATGATCACATAAGTCCTTTTCCCCTTATGCGACCATGCAACTAACCATTGATGGTCCTATTGAAGAATGCTAGTGGTTTGTCGCATGATCGCATAGCCCCTTTTTAGGCTATGCGAACATGCGACTAGCCGTTAGCCGCACTTATAAGCCTGTAGTTTGGTGACATGCCCGCGTTTCATTGGTCGACTAGTGGCATGGTTTGTGGCGGGCCAGAAGTATAGCATGTGGCTCTGTAGATTCAAGATCTATGGTGGTCGCATGTTTGCATGGGATCTTTTGATCCCGTGTGATCATGTGACCACTGTTGGATCCTTCTGGTGTTTCAGGCATTTTGTCATGGGTCCAGCCGATGTGGTCAATTCTAGTTGGTCCACGTGGTGCAGTTGGCATCCTTGCAGGCCCAAATGTCTTATGTGGTAGTGGAGGTAGATCCAAAGAAGGCTTGTCACATGATCACATGCAATTTTTTCACTGCATGCGATCATGCGACCAACATTTTTAAAAAGGCAGTGTGATCTCAGGCCTGGGTTTTTTGCCAGTGTTTGTCTGCAAGCCGTGTGCGAGGCAGAGACAAATTTTCAAGGGGCAGTCGCATGATCGCATGAAGACTTTTGGGCTCATGCGATCATGCGACCAGTGCTATTTCAAAGCGGTCCGACCAGTTTTGGCAGGCTTTCTTCTGCAGAGAATGTTTGCAAGTGCAGCGGGGTAGCTCAGAATTTATGATGTTGCAGGACATGCGCAGTTAAAGGAAAATGATGAAGAGGTCTAGGTGAACATCAGGGGTATTTCTTGTCTTGGGGAGGTACCAGTTAGCATTCATGGTGAGGCTTGTTGTAGGAAATATGATGAGTCCAGGTTGTTGTGTCTGTAGGTTGATTGTAGTACAGAGGTGGGCACGAGAACAAGATATATGATCGGACATAGTGTTGCAGATATATATTTATGATCAGTCTTGTTTAACCTAGGGTTGTTATTCTAATGTAAAATTTGTGACCCTAGTTAGATTTTTGACTCCTGCCTACGTGTAGTTGAGTATGTATATATTGTTTTTGGGAGCTTGTAGAGGGAAGAGTTTGCAATTTGTAAAAGAGTTTTCTCTTTCTTAGGGAGTTATCCATGGCATTTGTTTTTCCCTCTGGCTCTTACAGTTTGTAATCTTTCATTGAAATCTCAAGTTTAATAGAGGCTATCTGTGGCATTTGTTCTGCCCTCTGGTCTTTCCCTTATTTGTATTTCTCTTATTGAATGTAATATACTGGCTTTATTGGAGAAGTCTTGGAGTTCCAGATCCCTTCTTTCTTTCAGCTTATATGTGTACTATTGTGTATGATTTGATTTGAGTGAGTTTGTGGGTATTCTTCACCCCCCTATCATTCTGTCTCATTCCTGTGCCCTTTTGCTGAAGAGAACGTTTGCTTGCAGGTCATAGGTTGTGTCTTATGTTCAGGCCCCTCTGTGAAATACTTATGAAAGCCTGTTTAGAAAGATTGTGTCCTATTAGATCTGAGAGCCTTCATGCTAGTTTGGTCAGCGTATTGTATTCATTTCTTTTCGGTGCATCACCCAGTAGGATAGTTTTCTTTCAGTCATTTCCATTTCATGCATTCCTTCTATCCCTTTCCCTTCAAAGATTTACTTTCCTGTTTAAGAGCAGACTAAGGTGATAATCCAAGAGGAAACCAGCCTAGAACCTGGAGGTTTCATCTCAGTTAGCAAATGTCCCACAAACTTGAGATGATTCCCATGTTATACTGAGTTATCAAGACCAAGAGAGCTTGAGACAAGGCACAAACTTAGTGTATAACAGTTACATCAATAAATTTTCATTTTTCAAAGGAAAAAGAGACAAATCACTAGTAGAATTTGGGAAAATAAATGACCAAGTGACTAAAATTTGTAGTCACGTGACTAAAATTTTTAGTCACATGACTAAAACTGATAATGTTCTACCATTTTTTTAGTCATGTGCCTAAAAAGTTTAGTCACGTGACTAAAATTGATCATGTTCTACAAATATAAATGACTAAATAAATGACCAATTTGGTCATTAGGTAAAATCACAACTAAAATTACTAAATAAATGACTAAATAATTAGTTACCCTAATAAAAATGATTAAATGAATGATTAATACTCCTTTACACATTAACATTTGATAATATCATATACTTATATTCTTAGAAGTTGCATTTCACCAATAATGTGTGTTCACCAATACACTTATTGTGTAAACATTATTCCAACCACTATTTGTCAATATCTCTAAATTGTAACTATATTTAAAATTCATGTAAGCATTTTGCAATTAGAATTTATTGTAGATTATGGTAAATAAATGACTACGTGACTAAAAAATTTAGTCAAGTGACTAAAAATGATCAAATTCTACCTTTTTTTGCAATTCACGAGTATAAATGACCAAATAAATGACCAATTTGGTCATAAGGTAAAATGACAACTAAATAATTGGTTATACAAATAAAAATGATTAAATAAATGATTAAATAAATAACTAAATAAAAGACTAATTAAATGACTAATAAATGACTATTACTCCTTTATTCTTTTTTTTTCAAATTTGATCATAATCCAAAGAGCTTAAGCTCCCCTCATGGGACCCTATACCTAAGTGACCCATTTTGTTGCCCAAGTTTCTTGGTGCACCGAAAACACCTACTGCATGGAAGGCAGTTCCTCTCGGTGCAATCTTAAGGCCTTCACATATTTTATAGATAAAAATGAGATTCACATTCTCTAACTTTAATTCTATTACTCTTTATGTTAATGAATTATTAATGGTTTTAACTATAATGTAAATCAAGTTTGATTTTGTTGTTGTGTTAGCATATCAAATATATCAAAGAGAAATTATTGTCAATTTCACTAATAAAATATGATTTAAATAATCCAATTGCATTTTGAGGGATATCTTGTAGACACTTCCATTTCAAAAGGTCAAGTAGTTATTTCTAGAAGCAATTAGATTAAACTTACATGGATTGTAGAAATGTAATGTTTGTAAAAGTAATTATTTGTAGAAGCAATACCTTAAAAATGTAAGGTCAAGTAGTTATTTTTAGAAGCATTTAGACTCAATTTACATAAATTATAGAAACATAATGGATCCCAAGTGGAGGCAAATGTTTGTCACATTTTTGGGGCTCCAAGCCTTTAACGCCACCTCAACCCTGCCACGGTTAGAAGGTAGCAAGACTCTAGACCTTGGATAAGATATGGTAAGAGGTAAGCACATTTGATTTTAAATGTTAGTTATTATAGCTAGAAACATATACTAGTATCTAGTTGTTAATAAAATGGTAATTAGTGATAATATTATTTATTATAAGGTACAATATCAATTCAACTCATAAAAATAAAATAATTTTATAAGCTTGCAATTAGATTTCCCATCTTAGACATTTATGGATTTATCAAATGAAAATATGAAAATAAAATATCATTCAAGTTGTTCCAGTCCTTCACTAATAATTCACTTTAATAAATATATTATATATTTATAGATAAATAAGCTACAACTTTTGTTAATGTATCAAAGTTAGACAATGTAAGACATTTAGTTGAATGAAAATTAAATAATAATAATAATAATAAAAGACCCAAAATATATTCTCTTATGTTATCGGTCTTTGATGACTAAAGAAAACCTCAAACAAAATACCAATCTTATTTTGGCTCATTTTTTTTTAGTTTTATATAATCTACATGCTCTCTCTCTGTGTGCTGCCATGGGGGATAGGGTTTCTTGTTGGATTTGTGGAGATTTTGGGGAGTCTTCCCTTCCCAGGTCATGAATCCTCATCTATGAATCTGGTAACTTTTTGATTACCTTGAGTTCTCTTACAGGTCGTGGATATGATCTAGAATATTTTAAACCCTTGTCTCTACTTTCACAAATCAATGCATTATCTTTTCTTTACTTTTGTTGTACATTTTTGTTCCCCATTGTGAGAGGTCGTACACTGGTTTTTCTGTATTCCTCTAATACTATGTATTCTTGTGGATGTGGGTTTCATTGCTTGGTGGTATCCACAACTTCGGATGCTCTATGCTTATTCATATTTTCGGTAATGTGCATTCTCGAGGGTATCACTATAAACAAGGCATGACTCCACTTTTCAAAACCCTCCTAGCTAATCTAGGTTTTTTGTAATGCTAATAGCCGCAAGTCATTACTTAATATTCTGTATATATTTTCTCTTGAATTGTAAATTGCCTTTCCATTTTGTTTCAGAGATTTCTCCCTTTTAATTACTATTTGGTAGTTTTCCTCATTTTAATCACAACGAGTTCATGGATATATTGATTAGATATGGTAACTTAATGCCACATTTAGAGTCCAAAAACATCTGCTGGGCTACATCTATAGAGCAAATAGAATTTTAGGTTCAAATGGGCCTTTATTTGTTCTTCTATTTCATTTTTGAGATGCATGTCATAGATTTCTCTCCAAATTTGTAGACACATTGCAAGTTCCAATCTCGATAGCTTTGTTTCTTTTCTATTCATTTCTCAGCTAGACTATATCTATAGAGAAACTAGCATTTTAGGTTCAAATGGGCTCTTATTTGATCTACCATTTCATTTTTCAGCATCCAACAGTAAGATGTCTTAGGGCTTTTTTAGTAATCTAAAATTTTCTTCCTCATGTCTTCATATTAAAAATGTTTCAAAAACCATTTTTTGTTTATTTAGTTTTTTTGGTGGAGTATATTATGTTATTGGTAGATAAGTTTTCAAGTTACAAGCTAAAGAGTTGTTTTGGGTATATCACACATATTCATACTCCTAATCTATCTCTAGCTTGAAGTCAACAAGTTTAGTCCTGATAAGTTTGAAGCTCCTTTTTATCTCAGTTTCCTTATTATTGCAAAGTCAGGTTATACCTTTATAAATTATTTATTTTGATTTTATTATGCAACTAATATCAAAAACTAGCCAGTCATTTTTTTATGCATTAATTTTACATAGGAAACATTTTTTTTAAACTCTTCAATAGCTAGAAATATGATCATTATGCAGGATACAAACTTGATTTCTTTTTCTCTTTAATAAGATGTTCTTTCATAATCTCAGAATATCAAGAAAATCTAAGAACACCCAAGTTCTTTTTTCTCTTCTTTGTTAGTATTTTATGGGCATTATATTGCATACCATGCCTAAATATTAAGAGTATGAGCTCTCATAAGGTAATGGCTACAAACTCTCCATTCCTTAGATTGTGATCTTTTAATATATGACGTGGATTGGCACTTGATGATAGTTTAGACAAGCCTTCGAATTTGGAATGCATTTCTGATGGCTGCAAACCCATCATTCCTTTTAATAGTGATGGTGAATAAATTTTTCATTTTGAGTATGTCACTTTCAAGGGCATTTTCAAATAGGGCCACTTTGTAGGATTTTATATTTGAAGTATAATGCACGTGCTAGAGATGGTATTTTTTTTTGTCTTATCAATTTTTTTTAATTTCAATTCTGGGAAAATTCTTTCCCCAAAATTTTAAAATTAAATTTCTGTATAGTTTTTATTTAAAAGTCAAGCTTGTTTTCCATAGATCCCAAAACTGGCAAGTCATATTTTAACAAATTTTGGTGTTGTTAGTGTTATGGCACTATTATCAAAAGCTTAGGATATGAAGCTTGTTAGTGTCTATAACAACTTCATCCATTTTGCCACTCACTACTCATGCCATTAGTCTATCATAAATCATATTCTTAATACATCTCATCACTGTCATGAGGATTGCATTCTATTTATGTACTTGATTTTGGAATGAGTTAAAACACATTAATGTCTAATTAAGTTACATTTATTATAACTAATAGACATTAGCATCTAAAATTTATTCAAAATCTATATGATATTCCTTAATAAGTTTCTTGTTCTGGTTGCTTACCCATTGACAAGTCACCTTTCCTTTCATTGTATAATCCTTGTAGCATTAGCCTATATTTTGATATATACAGTAGGAAATTAAAGTGAAGTATCTCTTGATGGGATATATTTTATTTTCAATTTGTTATTAATATATTCAGATATACAAACATTGTCAACAAACTAAAGGGTCTAATTAGGTATTTCTGGGAAGCAATTATTGATCCTCATTGGCATTCCTTATGAGAAATGGTTTCACAACATGTTCCAAGGGTTCAATATACTTGTTACAACATAATAAACATGTTTAAGGTTCTCACAAACTTCTTTGGGACTCCAAAAACTTAAATCTTTGATTTGGACAATCAAAGTCATACTTTTCCAATGACATGACAGTGACATAAAAAACACTCAGTCTTCATTTCTTTAACAAACTCAAAACATGATAAGAAGTTACAAGGCTCCTAGACACAATCTCCTATCAAAATTACCTTCAAAGGGCATTGAATTAATACTCCAGTCTCTGCAAACTTTCGTATTCGCTGCCATTAATATCCTGTAGCACACAAATCAGAGATAGGGCATCATAATATAATGAGTAATCTTTCATATGGACATATGCAACCTTGAAAAACATAAAGTGTGGTCCATAATCTCCAACCAAACAAATTTGTATGATAAAATTTATAATTTGAAATTGGTAATTAATGCCTTTAATTATAACAGTGAGCATGAGACCTTATAACAGTGAGGAAAAATGATTTTATGGGTTGGTTTTTATTTAAGTATAATGTTTATCATACTTTAGAGTATTGCTAGTGATGAGAATGGTAACACTAAATTATCATGTAGGGATTTTATAGAATACTCTTTGACCTCTATTTTCAATGAATCTCGATGCATTTCTCACCAAAGTTTTGGTTTCAAATGTCACATTTTTTTGAATGATAACGAGGAGAGGAATTGGAACTTGTACTGAATATGTGGTGTTGTAAAGGGGTTATTTATTGGAGATTGAAGGTACAGTGTTTAAACTATTCTTAAAATGTATAGTGTGTTAAAATGACGAGTTCTCATTTTAAAATCAATGTTTGTTCAACATTTAATTTTTTCTTTGCATAATATAACTGTTCAGGCAAAATTGATCTTGTTTTCCTTAGTTCAAGCAAGTTTTCTCCAATGTTGATTGTACTTACTATAAATCCTATGTTGTTTGTACTATGGAAGGAACAAGTGCCAAGGTCATTGTTAGAATTGAGTTTTAATAGATCTTGAAGATGTCTTACGCCTATCTTTTCAATTACATTATCATTGGTGATACAAGGCTGGGTAAATCATGTCTTCTACTCCAGTTTAATGATAAGCAATTCCACCTTGTTCATGACCTAACAATTGGTGTGGAGTTTAGCACTCGTATGATTACCATTGATAATAGACCATTCAAACTTCAGATATGGGACACGGTATGTAGTCTATGCCTTAGCTTATTTCAAAGGTTTGAGATCAAGGAAATAAATTTTGTATTATTAAGATACAATTTGTTGATGTGAAAGTTCATAATTTTTTTCCTCCAAAATTCTACTCTTCTGGATCATGGTAATCTTTAGTTTCATGAATACGAGGAAAGATGTTAGATTATGTTTGTGCACCATATGGTGGTATGATTAATAAATACAAATCTTGCCACGATCAACATTTATCGTAGTGCAATTCTTTATTAATCACAAATCGACCCAATTTAAACTAGTATCCACTGATGTTTAGATTATGTGTTTGCCTGTATGGTGAAGCAAGTTTGTATACAAAGATCTAGTTTGATTGACATTATTGATGCGATTCTTAAACATAATGATTATTTTATGTTTTTGTCCATATTATGGTATGATTCATACATACAATTCTTTCCACGATCAACATATATGGTAGTGGAATTCTTTCTAAGTCATAAATTGACCCAATTTAAACTAGTATCCACTAATGTTCAGATTATGTGTTTGCCTATATGGTGCAGCAAGTTTTTACACAGACCTAGTCTGATTGACTTTATTGATGTGATTCTTTAATCATAACCTGTTGAAATTAAGATCATAAGTTTATATATATATTGTTATTCAATTTATATTCAGTAATTTCCAGGAAATTTGAATTATTAATATGTCACAATCTCTGCTATGAATATCTATAGGACTGAATTTATTTATGTGCTATCTTCGATGATTCATAGTACAGCAAGTTAACGGCATATATATGAAGGAGGTGGCTGTTTGTGGAGGCACCTCCACGATGGTCGTGACTCCTCGTGGAGTCACGTCCATCGTGGATGTGTCTCCACGATGGAGTTGCTTCATATGCACTCTTACTTCGGCCATTTAGTAAACATAATACATAGCCGATTTAATAACCATGCTATTTGTTGTCGATAACATATCGACTTACTTTAATTTGTCATTAATATAACATACGGTTAATATATATAACTTAGTCGATATCATATATATATATATATATATATATATATATATATATATATATATATATATCTTGATTATTCCGACATAAGCTAATAACATTAACACTCTTTAGCTAAGGAGGATAATAAGTACTTAAGTATATTTGCATAAAGTGAGTATAATAATCATTTTATATATTCATATCATTTTAATGATATTAGGAGTAATGGTTCTCGAGTATCAAGTCTCATGATACTTCACCAATTACTCAAAGTAATGGTCTACAGAATACAACTCACAAGTATTCACCAATTACTCAAAATAATTATCAAGAGTATTGGCCTCCTGAATGTCAAGTCTCATGATATTCACCAAGTACTCAGAGTAATGGCCTACCAACATCAAGTCTCATGATGTCCACCAAGCACTCAATGTGAGTGTAATAATCACTTCATATATTCATATCATTTTACTGATATTAAGAGTAATGGTTCTCGAGTATCAAGTCTCATGATACTTCATCAATTACTCAGAGCAATGGCCTACAAAATACAACTCACAAATATTCACCAATTACCCAAAGTGATTATCAAGAGCATTGGCCTCCTGAATATCAAGTCTCATGATATTCACCAAGTGCTCAGAAATGTCTTAACATAGTATGTGCACTAGTATTACATACATGATACTTACCATGAAGACATAGATAGATTGTTATAAGATCGTCACCTTATAACAACCTTTATATCATAAGTGAAAATCATCGAAAGTTGTCACTTTCAATGATATACACAAAGGGCCCAAAAATAACAAAAATATTTTCATTAGTACAATAATCAATTATTACAATCATATCAAGTTTACTTCAGAAGTGTTCCACCTTCATCAGTGAACTCCCTCTTAATCACAAGATATCTGAATATCTTTAGAAAGCAAGTTTCTCTAAATACCCATCTGAATTAATGGCTTCAGCAAGGGAAACTTGAATTTTAAGCCTATCAGGACATTTAAATGTAGTGTGACCATATTTGTCACATCTATAACATTGTATTGTAGATGGGCCTCTAGTTTTCTTGAATGGTTGTTTTCCATTTGAGTTCTTTTCCTTTTTCCTTTTCAATTTAGTAGTGAGAATCTGAATTTCTTCATTTGTGGATTCCATATTTATTCCTCTGATTAACAATCGAGACTCTTCATGAATGCAGTCTATTTTTAATCTATCAAATTTTGAAATTTTAGATCGAGCACTAACTCCTTGAATGAAGGATTCCCATGATAATGGTAATCTATTGAGTGCAATCATTGATAATTCCTTATTATCAAAAGAGTACCCAATTTCGGATAGTTGATTTCTCAAGTCTGTAATCCTCATGAAATAAGATGATATAGTTTCTCCTTGTTTCATTTTTGTTTGGTGTAATTGACCTTTTAGAGTAAGTGCTCTGCTTGTGTTGTTAATCTCATACATATCTTTTAGAGCATTAAACATTTCACGTGTTGTTTCTAATCTCATGATTATTGGCACTAAGTGATCTTTTACTCCATCTAGCAACAACTTCATTGCTTTGATATTGTCTTTGTCTAACTTTTTTTGATCCTCATTCTCACTTGGTTCAGTCTTGGGTTTCTCCAAGGTTGTTGTTAGATTATGTTCCTTGAATGTGAGCATCATTCATAGTTTCCATGCTACATAGTTTTATGCTCCCTCGAGATGATCTTCCAACTTCATTCCGTTCACCATTTTGATTATGTCAAAAGAAATATGTATGTATCTAATGAGTCCTTTTAATATAATTCTGATCTGGATCTCCTTATGCCTGCTTTGATACCATGTTGATATTAAGATCAGAAGTTTATATATATATTGTTATTCAATTTATATTCAGTAATTTCCAGGAAATTTAAATTATTAATATGTCACAATCTCTGCTATGAATATCTGTAGGACTGAATTTGTTTATGTGCTATCTTCGATGATTCACAGCACATCAAGTTAATGACATATATATGAAGGAGGTGGCTGTTCGTGGAGGCACCTCCACAATGGTCGTGACTCCTCATGGAGTCACGTCCATCGTGGATGTGTCTCCACGATGGAGTTGCTTCATATACACTCTTACTTCGGCATTTAGTAAACATAATACATAGCTGATTTAATAACCATGCTATTTGTTGTCGATAACATATCGACTTACTTTAATTTGTCATTAATATAACATACGGTTAATATATATAACTTAGTCGATATCACTTTTAATATATATATATATATATATATATATATATATATATATATATATATATCTTAAATATTTTATATATATATCTTGATTATTCCGACATAAGCTAATAACATTAACATAACCATTAGCTTAATTCAACTCAAACTAGTTTTCAATAAGAAGAAATTTAGAAATTTGTTGCCATAGCCATAATTGTATATGATCAACATAGACATGCCTTGACTGCTCTGAACAACTCATTTTTCCATGAAAGGTGCACATATTTGGTCCAAACAATTGGATCGATTTTATGATTTTTCAATTTCATGAGGACAATTTGTTCCAATTATAACAACCATAATCTATTTAGTTTTTTGATGTAGAGCATCATGGGAAACTCTTTAATTCTCCTAGGTCCATGCTTATCCATTCATCTTTTCATCATTCAAAGGCATCTAACAAGATTAAAACACATCATGTTACAAAATATTCATCAAACTCAATCAATTATTCTCCATTCACTATTAAAGATCACTCATCAATATCATCAATGTTCCATAGCCCTACAACAAAAATAATGTCTTCTTGATTCACTGTTCATTGTCCACAATACTATTCATTAAACAAATCCATAACCCTACACACAATATTTAATTCTCCTAAAGGTCCTTCTCATTTGGATGCTAGGAGAATTGTCTTATTCACTCATCATTCATTTGGTCCTCTCATCCCCCTTTCCACAGTCAACAAATCTAATCACAAGCAAAGAAACAAGTAACAATCAAATTATCATCCTGGTAGTTTTGATACTTTTGATTATGTTATTCATGACTTTTAAACCATAGAATATTGGGCCGATCTCTTTGGTGAGATTTTGGATAATTAGTGATGAAGGGTACTCCCCTTAATACCACAAACACATAACAGAAACATAGAAACAACAACAATATGCAAGAACAAAAAATTGGCTTCTTATTATCTCCACAAATGTGGAATTACAAACTTTCAGAATTACAATATGCAAAGCCACATGGGCATTCCCTTACAATATTCTGTAGGACAAAGCCTCGAATCAATACCTAGATCTACTACCAGAACTGTCCTAGACAATACTATGGGCCTTCTTTATATAGGCATTTTCCACCGCCCGAGAAGGTTCTAAAAATTTAGCCCTAAGGGCCGACCAAACTTAGAATTGCTTTATTTTTCAATTTATTACATCAAAGTCAGCTCAAAATAACTTTTGAAACCCGAACAGAAATTTTGCAGGAAAATTATTTTCTGCCATTTCAGGTGGCCCGACTTTCGGAGACCATAAGTCATCACCAGTTGACCCGATTGACTATTATAACCCCATTTCAAAAATGCCACGAAGCGCTCTACAGGCATGACTAGTGCAAGCACCCATCACCCAAATTTTCAACCTCATCCCGGGCTTCTAAAGCCTTCAAAATTGAGTTCAAAGTTTTTGTACCCTGCTGCCAATACCAAAAATCTTCAATATCTTCAAAACTAGACCTGATCTAGCCATGAAACTTTGCTAGCAAGCTGATATGACTGAGATGAACCTCCACATGTAAAATCAGAACATTCTGAGATCGTAAGACGAACTTACTAAAATAGCAAGTTTTCATAAATAGCAGCTCTGCACAAGATAGCCCTTATTGAATACAAAACCAAAAATATTTTTGGGTGATGCAAGATTGCTCGTACACCCAGGATGCTCCTACATCAATTAGGTCATCTAAAACATATCCAAAATTTAGGAGAATCCAATGGTTGAATTAATAGTTAGGGTCTTTCCACCGAGATCATTTTGACTATCACAAAAAAACAAGAAGTGTGCATGCCCAATCCGCCTAGTGCATCAAATTACTCACACAAAACCAAACCAATTAACATAAAATAAATTAGGTTTGAAAGATAGTTTAATCTACTTCAAATCCCCAAAGGTTGAAAGTTTTTCCATGGGTAGAATTCATTTTATGAGAAAACCCTTTCCCATAGTCTGCAATTAAGGTTTTGAGACAATTTTCATAAAAAGCCTTGGATCTCACTTGATCCTTCATGACTATTGCTCAAATCTTCTTTGAATCAAATTTAAGACTCCTTAAAACATCTCCCAATCAATTAAATTCATTATATAATCCATTAACATTACATAAGATGCAAGAAATCAGATTTTTTTCTTACTGTAACAAATATCTGATTTGATATAAAATATATAGGAATGGGGAGATTGTTTTATGTTAGCTACCATTGTCTTAGGAGCTACACAAGTAAGTTTTATTATCACTCTAGTAATTATCAGAGAGCTCAACAATATTATGTATTTATTATTTGTATTGTTGGCAGTCTCCTTTGGGTGTTGCAACTAGGGACATTATTGGGCATGCTGCTACTACTTCTGTTTTAGTTTTAGGTGGAGCCTTTCTTGTCCGGTATATTTCAGAAAAAATGGTTAGTATTATTTCTCTCTCAATCCTTGCATGATTAATGAATTTGTGATTTTCAACAACATATTTGAACAATATATCTCAAGTTGGCTACATGGGTGGTGTATTGTTCCTTTTATTTGTTGTGGCAACACTCTTGGGAGCTTTCTAGAATGGAAGACAGGTGTATTTTGTTTCTAGCAACAGAAAAGAACTCAACATCTTAAAGGATTTCCATCTCACCTAATTGAGCCCAACCAGGCAAGGAAGCCTAAATGACCTGAGCAAGCAGGTCAGAGCCATCAAAATTAAGAAAGTGAGAACAACCCAAGCTAGTTCCCTAATTCCCTAATTGAATAGGCTGCTTAAGAAACAAGGAAACAAATAATAAATAATTTAGATTATCCAAATATGACTACATTTTGGATAATCTAAATTATTTATTATATGTTTCCTTGTTTCATAAGTAGCTTGTTCAATTAGGGAATTAGGGAACTAGCTTGGGCTGTTCTGACTTGCTTATTTTTTATGGCTCTAACCTGCTCACTCAAGTCATTTAGGTTCCCTTGCCTGGCTGGGCTCAATTAGGTGAAATGGAAATCCTTTAAGATTTTGAGTGCTTTCCTATTGCTGGAAATAAAATACACCTATTTTTAGTCTGGACAACTCAATAGAGGGGAAATTTTTCTATTATGTAAGCCCTACTATTTCCATTTTGTTAACTGTACGTACATACCTTTGTGAGGTGTGATTAAGGTTTTAACACTTTAATAAATAGTTTCCACTATATATGAGAACTCTTTTTCTTGTTTTTCAGCTTCCTTTGTGACACATGCAAGAGTTTGTGGAACTGTACAAGTGACAAAACCTTTTGATGCATGCTCACTTATTGTGAACAAGTCAATGCCAGGGGAAGATACAAGCACACAATTTGCACTTGTTAAGAAACTACACATTTGACTTAAAAGTACCTTACTAATATGAAGATGAAAAAATACCTTTCATATTCCATGTCCACAATCCCTTTTATTCATAGAGCACGACCCTTGTATGGGAGTGCCAAGGTTGCAAATGTATGCATTGGAACCACAAAATGTGTTTCATTATTTGTTGTGAAATCTGTGATCACTATCTTTTTCCATGTGTTGCTACATAGAGTGGGATCCAAACACCTTATCTGCACAAATTCTCCTCTTAAACCCAATCCATAACATTATCATAATTTACATAATTGAAATGGTTTGATACATCATGAATAGAATAAGAAAAAAGAATAGAAAGTGACAAGATAACTAAGTAGATTAGATTAAAAAATAAGATAACAATATCTGATAACATGTGCCACATCCGACACCATCTCTATATAATTTGAGACTTGCAACTGCCACATTTAGACCATTTTGTCACACTACAAAGGAACCTTATCCACACGCACCAGCTGTGGATATTTGATAAAAACATAATAAGATCATGAAAATTATAGAATGCTTCTTATTAGGCAAGGTTCACCTTTAAATTTGTTTCTACCTACCTTTAATAGCAATTTTGTTGTGATAATAGGCCAGTTTAGAACGTTGGAGGCAACTAGTGCAACTCAATACTGGACTTACAATAAATGGAATGAAAGCTAATGCCAAAGAAAATGACCTCAAAACTATACATTCAACTTAAAAGTACAGAATGCACAGGCAGTTGGTTTTCATGCAGCTATTACCTACAACAATGAGGATGGTGACCATTTGATTGAAAGTATGTTATATTGTTTAGTACTGCTCTCTTTTATTTGGTTTATGTTATTATTTCAATTTATTTGGGTTTATTTTTCAAGTAGAGCTAAATTGGAAGTAAGCTGAATTGTTGGACAAGATAATGCAAATGTTGTGTATTTCTTTATTTGATGGAATTGTATATGCTCTCTAAGTTCAAGAGGCCTCTTCTGGCTAAACATCTAGTTCAAGGATCCATGCATATGCTTTGCAAAACAATGCATAATGTGTTACGTCTAGCTTCTGTTAACTGTTATTTTTCTTACTGGAATGTAGGAGGTGTGCATGTTGTCATTTGTAAAGGATTTTAGCCTCATTCTCTTGCTTATCATGCATTGCATTATTTAGTTTTATTTCGATTGTATTAATTTTTCCTATGCATTCTAAATGGCACTATTTTTTTTGAAGGAAGAAAAAAGGGAAAAAGTAAGGTCAGCATCATGTAGTCATATTTGGATAATCTAAATTATTTATTATATGTTTCCTTCTTTTCTTAAGGAGCCTGTTCAATTAGGGAATTAGGGAACTAGCTTAGTCTATTTTCACTTTCTTAATTTTTATGGCTCTGACCTGCTCGCTCAAGTCGTTTAGGCTGCCTTGTCTGGCTGGGCTCAATTAGATGAGATGAAAATCCTTTAAGATGTTGAGTGCTTTCCTATTTCTGGAAATAAAATACACATGTTTTCTAGTCTAGACATCTCAATAGAGGGGAAATTTTAATATATCTGAGACCAAAAACTTACATAACTTTTCCTTTTATTCTCACTTTTTCATTTAGAGGGTATATATCAGATATAGTTGCAACTTCTCTAGTAGGCATGTATGAAAAAAGTGGAATCATAGACAAGACATTTGAACTATTTGACAGAATGCCATAAAAATATGTCATATCTGGAGAAAATTACTGAGATCTATTCGATGTCAAGAAGATTTTTTATACAATGCGGACAGTTACAAACTGTCAAATGGTTGAACAGTTAAACTACCCAAACAATGTATTACACCAACATTCCCCCCCTTAATACATTGATCCTGAAAACATCAAATTAAATTTTCCCTAGGGATCCCCCCCTTAAGGCTTACATAACAAAACAAGTTGATTACATCATATGAATACATATATTGAGAAAATCTTCTTTTTGAAGTTGCAAATCCTGAATCATGCAAGGCTCCATCAAGCTGTCTTGTGACCCTCAAAAAGGTGTAGCTTTGAGTCATGTTCTACTCTCAGTCTCGAACTCTCAAATCAAAATCTTGAAGAATTTAAGGCTCCTATTGATGATGATGATGATGCTAAGGCTATCCTATTGAATAACTTATCTTCCAAATATAGTAGTCTATTTCCTCCAAGGTAATTAGTAAATCCCAAATGCAAAGGCTTGTAAATATCTCTAATTAAGTGGGAAATGAACATCAGACTTTCTGTTAGATTATCTACTTCATTTTGTGTATATCCAATAATCATTACATTCCATGAGATTGTTGGCATAATACATTGTTTGGGTAGTTTAACTATTCAACCATTTGACAGTTTGTAACTATCCACATTTTATAAAAAATCCTCTTCTTGACATCGAATAGATCTTAGTAATTTTCTTCATTTGGTATCAGAGCCAGTATGTAAGATAGCCCTGTGGAAGTATGATGTGTTCTGTGACATGCTGGTGGACGAGAGTGATGTGTTGATAGTCGCCTTGAAGGGAGAATGATCTATTTTGTAGAGTTACTTGCATTTGGAATTGCACCAAAGAATAGTGACTGTTATTCACTGAATGAGATTGAAGATCATTCTTGAATGGGCACGTGATGGTGGATTCAAATTGGGCCCGTGAGAGACCTGCAGGAACATGTAATGATCAGAGAAGGTAAACTTACTTGAGGGGTGGTGTCCATGGTATGGTTATTGGTGGGAGTGTTGCAGTCCATGCATATGTATTTGGAGTACTGTAGAGGGTGTTGCAACCCATGTGTGTGACCACATAGATGATGGAGAGGTCGTTAACAATTTCCAGTCTCCTATTAATCACAATCTTGTGCTTTGAACCTTCGCATCTGGAGGTTGGCGATATTGGAGGATGGAGGAATTTCCATCATCTCAAGTTAGCTTCTCGCTTTGAGATGGTGTTCTGCATGAGAAGCATTTTTGGCTTTTTTGGTTTTCATTTTTTTTAGCTTTCTAATGCTGATAAGTTTGCAGAATGCATGTCTGGTAATACTTCATTGCCATAGTAGTCACATGCATGGGCTGCAACACCCTCTGTAGTACTCCAAATACATACGCATGGACTACAACACTCCCACCAATCACCATACCATGGACACCACCCCTCAAGTAAGTTTACCTTCTCTGATCATTGCATGTTCTTGCAGGCCTCCCATGGGCCCAGTTTGAATCCACCATCATGTGCCCGTTCAGGAATGATCTTCAATCTCATTCGGTAATAATAGTCAATATTCTTCAGTGCAATTCCAAATGCAAGTAACTCTACAAAATAGATCATTCTCCCTTCAAGGCGACTATCAACACATCACTCTCATCCACCAGCATGTCACAGAATGCATCATACTTCCGCAGGGCCATCTTACATACTGGCTCTGATACCAAATGAAGAAAATTACTGAGATCTATTCAATGTTAAGAAGATGAGTTTTTATACAATGTGGATAGGTACAAACTATCAAATGGTTCAACAATTAAACTACCCAGGACAGTTAAACTACCCAAACAATGTATTACGCCAACAATCTCATCGAATGCAATGATTGTTGGATATACACAAAATGAGGTAGATAATCTAACAGAAAGTCTGATGTTCCTTTCCCACTTAATTAGAGACATTTACAAGCCTTTTCATTTGGGATCTACTAATTATCTTTCAGGAAATAGCTCTTCAACAATGATCCTTAGGAGATGCGATAGATCTCCATCATTGTCTAATGACCGCGAAAGGGTATAATTCTCAATCATATACTCTGAAGCTCGCTTGATAATAATCCATATTGAGTGCAATACCAAATATTAAACTTGTCTCCAAAATGAATCTTCAAAAGACATGCATTCTACAAACTTATCAGCATTAGAAAGCTAAACAAAATGAAAACCAAAAAAGCCAAAAATGCTTCTCATGCAGAACACCATCTCAAAGCGAGAAGCTGACTTGAGATGATGGAAATTCCTCTAGCCTCCGATGCCGCCAACCTCTAGATGTGAAGGTTCAAAGAACAAGATTGTGATTAATAGGAGACTAGAAATCATTAACGACCTCTCCATCATTTGATGTGTCCTCATTTTCAATGCATGCAACATTTCCTTCTTCAGATTGTTCTTTTAGGTTTCCTTTAAGAACATCACTAACTCTAGTTCTACAAATCCATGCTGTGTGTCCCTTTTTCTTACAGTAAAAACATTTATTGTCTCTTCTATGTTTATTTGACCATCATTTAGTACTTTGTGAGTATAATGCCTGGTCTATTTGATGAGCTTCTTCTATGACTTCCTTTGTGCTATTTTCTTCTGCTAGAAGGGCTAAAATCATATCTTCTAGAGTTTGCGAAGTGAGTTGACTTAGTGTAAAGACAACATTACTATATTTGGAAGATAAGCTATTTAACAGGATAGCCTTCGCATCATCATCATCAATAGGAGCCTTAACTTTTGCAAGTTGTCTAATGAGAGACCTTAAATTACTTATATGATTGGACATTCTGATCCCATTTTCCATTTTGAATCTAAATAATTGAATTTTGAGAGAAAACTTGGCATTGACAGCTTTTGCTCCAAACAGCTTGTTTAGATTATCCTAAATCTCGACAGAAGTGTTATCTAGATTGACGTGATGAAGTTCAGAATCTGCAAGCGCAAGACCAATAATAGCCTTGGCTTTATCATCTCTACCATTCCACTCCAACAATTTATTTGCATCTATAGGTGATTTTTCTTTTTCGCTTACTATGCCCCATAGGTTTTTATTCATCAATTTCATTTGTATTTTTATTCTCCATGTATGAAAATTGAAACCAGAGTATTTATCTAATGGAATCTCCATTGAACAACAGCACTAGGAACTCATTCTTTTACTACCAACCACTCACAAAATTGAAAATATAATGTATTCTATACTTGGTTGAAAGCATGTACCTACTATATTTTGCCTATATTAGAAATGAAGTGCTTCACCAAGAGTCTTCAATAGACCATTACACTGGATCCAATTGACTTCACGCACTATTAGGCATGACAAAAGAAGAGTTAAGACAATCTCAGCCTGGACTTGATGAGGAAATTGATTCGATAAGATTCCTATAGCACTTATTTAAGCTGTGGTGTGCATGTGAATCCTTGATATTTCTTGGTTATCTCTGCAACTAGAAATGGAAAACATAAAAGATAATGATAAGCTAATTATAAGATGATGATTGCTTTGCTTATGTTTTCCACCAGCCTAGAGTCTGCTAGAGTGGTCACATGCATGGGCTGAAACACCCTCTGCAATACTCCAAATACATACATATGGACTAAAACAATCCCACCAATTACCGTACCATGGAAACTACCCCTCAAGTAAGTTTACCTTCTCTGATCATTGCATGTTCTTGCAGGTCTCTTACGAGCCCAGTTTGAATCCACCATCATGTGCCTGTTTAGGAATGATCTTCAATCTCATTCGGTGAATAACAATCAATATTCTTTAGTGCAATTCCAAATGAAAGTAACTCTACAAAATAGATCATTCTCCCTTCAAGGCGACTATCAACACATCACTCTCATCCACTAGCATGTCACAGAATGCATCATACTTCCGCAGGGCCATCTTACATACTAGCTCTGATACCAAATGAAGAAAATTACTAAGATCTATTTGATGTCAAGAAGAGGAGTTTTTATACAATGCGGACAGTTACAAACTGTCAAATGGTTGAACAATTAAACTACCTAGGAAAATTAAACTACCCAAACAATGTATTATGCCAACAATCTCACGAAATGCAAGGATTGCTAGATATACACAAAATGAGGTAGATAATCTAAAATAAAGTCTGATGTTCCTTTCCCACTTAATTAGAGATATTTACAAGTCTTTGCATTTGGGATTTACTAATTATCTTAGAGGAAATAGACTACCAGTATAGTGGTACACGCAACAAACAAATCTGCATAAAGTATATGCAGAAGCTTAGTGCAAATTTATTCATTATTTTCATCTATGACAATAAAATCTTAGGAGCCTGTCTATTTTGGATATTTAGTCCATGGTTCAATGCTATTGGAATCAATATTTGTACCAAGTTTTAGTACTTATTTGACACAACCAAATTTATTAGTATTTGTTTTATTAAACATTTTTTGAGTTAAAAATATTATTTATTGTAGCTAGTAGCTAATAAGGGTAACTACTCCAGCAATATTGCACTTTAATCTTGATTATCTCAAAGTTTGCAGGTTTAACAGTGAAGATCTATTATTATGACAAATCTAGTTGGCTTCTAGTAGTGACTAAAGAGAAGATTTCATATTGTGAAGAAGAATTCCATGAATTTTTTAGCAAAGTGTGGTTGGTTATCACTATGATAAATAGGTGGGTATAAAGACATTGACTCAATGACGAGCTTCCTCCAAATGGTATGTATTAGCAAGGTGGATTTAAGGACTTAGGCATGTAGCTAAAATGGGTTAAATAAACTTAAATGATTGATGTATCTCTTCAAGATTCCTCTTTACTCTTTAAGTATGCCTGTGTTAACTGATCAAGGCATGCATGTGATATTATATTCAAAGGGCACACTTGTGATATTATATTCAAGGGGGACATTGGTGATGTTGAAAGATGCATAAAAAAATCAGTATTAGTACTTGGACTCTGCTATAGTTGTGTGCCACTAGAGAGTATTAAATTGGTGTCTATAACTAAAGAGCTTGTCTATAAAGAACTAAGAACATGAAACCTTCAATACATTAGTCTATAATGGCAATGTATTTAATGTCTCCAAATCTCAATGTCAGAGTTCATTGAGATGTACTAGTCTAGTTCTTGCTATTTTGTATCATATGTAATTTCAAATGATTTGTCGTGATTTGTGGAAGAAGTCATTGTTTCCTTGGTGAAAGTATAAGGTTTTTTGAAACCTTTTGTGTCAAGGATGAGGATGTGTGAGTGTAGAACCTTCAAATTAAGTATAGATCCTAGTGAAGACTATGATTTTGAAGATAGTTTTAATATTGTTAGATGCCAATGAACACAATTTTTTTCAAGGAGATCACAAAATCTCAGTCGAAACTTTCAAGTTAGCGATAGTTACAGTGCATAAATATTTGTTTATAGATTCAATTGTTTTAATATATTTTATTCCTTTTGAAGACCCGAGACTATTTTCATGAATGTATCTCCTACCTCTTCGCTAAAGTTTCTATATTAGATTTAATGTCGATTGCTCAATCTTTTGTCAAAAACCGTCTTAAAAGTGTGACAAACATAGTGGAAATTTTTCATTAATTACTTGAAGATTGTCACCATATATATTTATATTGATAACTTATGATTAATTCATTGAATGTGCTATGGCCTTGTGGATGAATCTTGACAAAGGAAAATGACTCATCAAGGTGGACAATGAAGATATTATTGGAACTTGCAGGCCTGTTGTGCAATGATAGTCAAATTTGATTCTACTTGGCATTCAAAGTTCTTTGTTACTTATAAACCTCCAAAAAATTTCCTCATAACAATATTTGACAATCAATTTTTTTTCCTCATAACAGTCTAACATACTTTGTTTTGAATGATTGTCATAACCATTTACTATCATAACCCTTGAACTATAGATGGAAAAACTTGAAATCATGTTAATGGAAATTAGTACTAGTATATATGACATGATTATTCTTTAAAGGGTACTAGCTCAATGGAAGAGCACCTACTTTACAAGTAGGAGGATGGTGGTTCGATTCCATTGTGCCCTAATATGACTAAATATATGACTAAATTAATGTCTTAAAAAATGACTAAATATATGACTATATAAACAACTAAATAAATGATTAAATCAATGACCAAATAAATGACTAAATCAATGACTAAATAAACGACCAAATAA
Organism: Chamaecyparis obtusa; assembly: GCA_027943335.1. Taxonomy (NCBI): domain Eukaryota; kingdom Viridiplantae; phylum Streptophyta; class Pinopsida; order Cupressales; family Cupressaceae; genus Chamaecyparis; species Chamaecyparis obtusa. Next base: position 34,143 of record BSBK01007974.1, on the reverse strand, counting down.
ATGACTAAATCAATGACCAAATCAATGACCAAATAAACTACAAAATAAACTACAAAATAAACGACTAAATAAACGACCAAATAAATGACTAAATAAATAACCAAATCAATGACTAAAATAGTTTAGTCATAAATTTGGTCGTGAGATAAATGACCGGCAATAAACTACTACTGGTCACGTGACCAAAATTAGTCATTTATCTACAATTTTTAGTAGTTTATTTAGTCATATATTGTTGTTTTTGTATTAGTGAATCAACACATGTTTGATATATTTCTTTTATGCAATTTATTTGTCCAGCTACATCATCTCTTTTGTCACATAAAATGGATGAGATGAACTCACTTCATCTAGTAGGAGGAGCATTTTCAAAACCATAAGGGCCCGTTTGGACGCAGGCATACGGAATGCCGGATATAGTCAATTCTGGAATATGCTGCAATTCTGGAATATCATATCCTCAAAATGATATCCGGAATATGTGTTTGACCCGTTTGGATGCACCTGGAAGATGACCGAGAAGATGTATTTTCCGCGTTTGGGTGCCACATTTTGGAATTGGAATATGCACTGAATGAGAATTTGTTTTTAATTTCTTTATAACAATTTGTGATTTTTTCAAATGTTATGATGGTTTTCACATTTTGTTCGTGTTTTTGAATATTTATTTTATTTTTGTAATAAAATAATATTATAATATTTTATTTTGTTTTTGAATATTTATTTTATTTTTGTAATAAAATAATATAATAATATTTTATTTTGTTTTTGAATACTTATTTTATTTCATTTGTATGCGATTTTGAATATTTATAATATTTTGAAATAAAATTATGTTTATAAGTTTATAAAATTTTTAACATTCTGTATAACTTTTTTATTAAAAAAAAAATCCTATACAAATTTATAAAATATGTAGACCCAAAATACACAAATTTATAAACAAGTCATTTATTTTATTATTTATTTTTTACAAAATGTTGCCAACCCAACTCAATAGGAGCACCGGTAAGAAAGAGCTGGGTGAAGAAAACCTCCGGTCTAGCCCCACAAAGTCATGACCTGATATAAAATTACAACTTGAATGAGGCATTCCTCATTTTACATAATGCAGATACAGTGGAGACATTCCTCATTTTACATAATGCAGATACAATGTTATAATTTAGTCTGATGAGTCTTTGACGCTCTGTCATGCCCGAACTCTTGTTTTTGTCTCTAGGCACTGCATACATAGAACATACAACTACTTTGTGCTTTTGTTAGTACACCAATGAAGTACATTCAGTTGCTCACTTTTGTATGAGTTTTTTTTTAAAAATCTTATTAATTATTATTACCTTCTATGACCCCCTTTGATTCTTACCTAAATGATCCACGCTTGTCAAGATAAAAACACGACCAATTAAATGAGTTTATACATGATATATCTATGTTAACCTCAAAATTCCTCTACAAACCTGGGTTAGAATTCTATAAAATAATAACCACGAAAACAACGTTAAATCATGTGACTTATACCAGATTGGGGCTCACCTAAGCCATAAACATGAAAAATTATTGTGAAAAAAACTATGTGGACCATATATATGCGCACTTGGGGCGAAGAGGAGTTATGCCATATCCATATTATAATATTTAGTTATAATATCAAAATACAAAATTGAATAATTCCTGAGCTCATATCCGTATATTACAATATCAAAATACAAAATTGACTAGTTCCTGAACTCATCTCCACATATTACAATATCAAAATACAAAACTGAATACTTCTTGAGCTCATCTACGCATATGGTCGCACAAAAGATATGCAATTACAATATAGAGAAGGCATCGTAAAAATTTAATTTCGTTTGTCCTAGCTTGACAACTATTGCACTCAAATCCTGGATTGTGGATGAGTGGAGATGGGCGGATGTCTGGATAGTGGATAACTGGAGATGGGCGAATAGATGTAGATGGGTTGTCATCGACCCATCTAAAGTACCCACAATCATGATAGCCCTGCGATGCCCAATCTACATTAGTATTGAATACTATTTACATTACAAACATTAAATATAATAAATAGTAGTTACATTACAAACATTAAATATATACACATTAGCAACCTTTTTTTTGTTTGGACAACACCAATATTGTCGTCCAGGGTTCTCCACTGACCGTGAAATCTTCAACTGGCACTGCCCACCACCACATCGACAACTTGGCACATTGATCAGAGCCATCAAACCGATTTCAATAATGCACCTATATCAACAATCCCAAAATTAAACAATAGCAATAGCAATAAGACACTCAATATTCAGACACTCTGACAGCGCATGCTTATAATCCACACACATGAAGTAGGCTCACACACATGAACCAGACACTTTACAAACTATTTGTAGAATTAAACTAGAAACTTCTATGCTAAATATGTGTGGAGAAACTATACAAAATAGGAATGGCTTTTGTGTTATATTTGGTTTTGAATTAAATAGGGACTTTGTGGTAGAAGATGAATTTGCCTCACATACCATACATCTTTTCACTTTGTCTCCCATGGCAAACCAAAATGTCAACACCTTGTTATCTATCACTAGTGTATCCATTTCATCTTTTTCCTTGCTCCAAGCATTCAATATTGTATGTATTCCTAAACACCCTTGTTATATAGCTCTTCGAAAGAGATATATAATGGTTTAGTTGAAGCCACAATTTGTGTTCCTTATCTAGTGGGCTATGCAAATGAGAATAATTATGCTCTTTCTTCTGGGTCAGACATTGTAAAACTAGTGATCCTTTCTCCAAAAGTGGATAGGGTTTGTGAATGCTTCAGAAGTGGATTGGTGGAAAAGTTATCTCATGGAGGAAGGGTGTGTTCCTTTTCAAATGGAGTTTATAGGAAATGAAGAAAAAGATGAACATGACAAGCTTGATACTTCTAATTTGTAATAAAACAAATCATATTTGAAATGGTATTATAAAATCTTATATTTGTTGTTTTACCCTTTAAAGGCATCTCTGTTGTCCTCATCATTGTACTAAATTCACTCTTTTTCATATTATTCCCATCCCCTTATGCTGCATACTGCTCCCCTTGATTTGGGTGTTGTTTTGGACAGTATCCAAAAAATGGCAGTAGGTCTCTTGAGCATATCCTAAACAACAGTGAAGGAAGTGGCCAATAATGAGCACTTTCATTATATAGTGCGGTGACCCAAAAGCAGAGCAGGTGGGACCTCATTCAAAGAGGATTGAGTTCCATCACTCTCTTTTTTTATGGTCAAGATTCTGTAAAAAGATCAGTTTATGGGCCTCAAAATAGAGAGTTTTCATTAGTTAGCACAGTGCTCAAATGCTTTTTCAAAAGTAAGAGAGAGTGCACAATTCCTAGAGACCAAATTGATGCTTGACAGGAAAACACCCAATTCATGATTGAGAAACACATATGTACGTGTCAAGATATATATATATATATATATATATATATATATATATATATGCAACATGTATTTCAATGAGGACAAAGGTAATTTTGCTCTGATTCATTAGCACAAGCAATTCTAGTAAAAGCATGTTCAATACTGATACTAGTTACAGTTCCCTATCTTCACCCAAAGGCAACGTAAAATGCATCAAGTCATGAAGCCTAGCATGGACTCTCTGTCAGATAGAGCCATTATCTTGCATGAAATTAGTCATTCTGTAGACACTGGTCTAGTGTTGTCAACAGACCCAAATAGTTCAAAGATACTTGAACCAATCAGATGTTTTATGGGGTGCATTTTTGTATTAGGTAGAAAGGATTCTTCATACAGCTGAAAGTCTTGAACCTTTCCCCACCCCCAAAAAAATATCACTTGTACTGTCATGAGCAGTCATGAGGACTAGATAGATACATTATAATATTTGTAATTTCTACTTGAATGTATTGCTATTCAACCACATTTATGGGCCTGTTTGGACCACGGCACATAGTAGCATCTACAGAGAAGAATATCCCAGGTGTAACAAGTTCTAAGAATATACCAACAATTCTAAGAATTTCCCTAGCACACAGTAGCATCTACAGAGAAGAATATACAACATGAGGGCAGTCACTGTAAAGACAACATGATAATGTACACTCATTGTATGTGTACATTATCATGTTGTCTTTACAGTGACTGTCCTCATTCAAGTGGAAATTACACAAGGGACAGTCACTGTGAGATGTCCTCATTTGTGTCATGGATAAATCTGCAAATCAGATACATAAAGAGTACATAAAATGAACAGCTGTAGAGTAATTTTACTGTTTACATGATTATCCTAGCATGATCTTGGCTCTAATACCAATAATAATGCAAAGGAAGGAGTGCTTCAACCTAACATACAAGATCCTAATCAATTTTCAACCATGGAAACTCTGGTTATGAATTTATTACTCTCGCTGGAAATCCTAGTTAGGGTCAGGACAGTCAACATGAAAAATACCATAACTTAATCAAAATCCAATGAAATTTCATGAAACCAACTATCTTTGAAAGGTAAAAGACAATATCAACATTATCAATCATGTGCAGGTTTGTACCAGACTGTACAGAGCCATACCATGCCTATTTTCAAATTGTAACTTTTAGAAAAAACAAACTTTCAGGGCAGCCAATGGTATTTTTATCATATCTTTCTCAAAACTTAACAAAATTACATGAAACCAATTGCATTTGAAATCTAAAAGACAACATCAACTTTTCCAAGCACAACCCTTCAACACAACTCTCAACACTTGAAAATGGATTAGTAGTTCAACTTAAACCAATGACATTCCATTCATTCTATCAAATATCTTCATACTGCATTACATAGTCTTAATGGAGAGAAACGTTAGTTAGTTTTGATTTTAAACATTAGTTTTGATTTTAAACAGAAGACCTAATAAACATCGATCAACTAAAGTCCAAACTTCAATTTCATATATTGGATTCTCTCCCCTTCATCCATTGTCAAGAACAATGCGGCTGATTGTGGATCATGCATTAACTTTTTGTATGCTTCAATTATAGTAGAGTCGCGAAGGCCAGGGATTTCTTTAAGTGCTTTATGCAACTCCGCTGCCTCATTTCTCAAACTAGATGATTTATCCACTTTCAGAGGCTGTGCAAGGCCTGATGTAATGCCTGCAGACAGATCTTTGATCACTTCACAACTCGAATCCAACGAACCTGCCAATGTTCCCCTCCTCCTCTTTTGCCTCCTTGACGATGTTGAAGGGTTATCTTTGCCACTTGCAGTAGATTGGTTCGATGTAGGTGTATCAATAGATTCATTATCATCATTAAACAAATCAGCAGCAGTCTCAAAACATGCATTATCCATACCATGATAACTGAAATCTTCATCATCAATGAAATCCTCCTCCGTCTCTTGAGCTGTTGCAGCTACAGTGCCCTCAGCTATGTCATTCCCAACAATATAGGATAATTCATTGTAGTATTGAAATGGCTGCCTCTTATACATTCTGGCATTTTTAAATTCCTTTCTCTATATCATGGCATAACAATTGAATTCATTATTGGTCCTTCATTACTTAAAAATATATTTTCAACTTAAAAGGAGATTTGAAGACCATGTTACCTTCAACAACTCATCCCAAACACTATCATCAGCATCCATAGTTTGGGTAGTCTCATTCCAAGCTAAGCCACTTGTATTCCTCAAGTCTTTCATAACTCTATACCCTTGTTTCCATTTTTTCAGCTTGTTCTTGAAGTTTTCCTTCGATAGCTTCATTTTCATCTCATTATTGAACCTCCTTTCGATGGCTGTCCAAGCCTCTTTCTTGAAACCCCCTTCAGCTTTCTTTCCAATCTGCACTTGCTCCTGTAGCAAGTCTAGCAACTTGCGTTCCATCTCTTTTGTCCAGAACACCTTCTTGGAAGAAGAAGTTGCTTGGATAACTTGAACGTCACCATCCATAGACATATCTGATGCACACACAACATGATAATGTACACTCACTGTAAGGACAGTCACAAATGAGGAGAGTCACTCTAAAGACAACATGATAATGTACACTCACTGTAAGGACAATCACAAATGAGGACAGTCACTCTAAAGACAACATGATAATGTACACTCACTGTAAGGACAGTCACAAATGAGGATAGTCACTCTCAAGACAACATGATAATGTACACTCACTGTAAGGACAGTCACTCTAAAGACAACATGATAATGTGCACTCACTGTAAGGACAGTCACAAATGAGGACATCTTACAGTGAGTGCACATTATCATGTTGTCTTTACAGTGACTGTCCTCATGTGTGACTGTCCTTGTCATATAATATAGCAACATTAAACATAACATGACAATATTAAATATAACATGACTTAACATTAAATATAAAATATAGCAACATTAAACATAACATGAGAATATTAAATATAATATGACAACATTAAATATAACAACATTGAATATAACATGACAACACTAAATATGGCATAACGGCTTTTATTAATGTATAGTATCAGTTTGTGAAATTTATGAAATCTGACATTAGTTTAAACATTTCCATAATAGTTATTCAACTGACTAAGATCGAGATCTATAGTCTTCCCACATCCTTCTTTCTATTTCATCTCAAAAATTGGCCCAATCATCTCTTTCACGCTGGCTCAACCCATATGTCTCAAGCACTGGTACATCTATCCCATCACGACCATCTTCCTCTTCAAATTCTACCTCAGATGGAAGGCCGTCCTCTATCGTAATGAAGTTGTGAAGTATGCAACATGCCAAAACAATATGTGTTTGTGTCTTGATTTGATAAGATGTCGCATGCTTCAATATAGGAAAACGCTGCTTCAATATCCCAAATGTACGCTCTATTACATTCCTAAGCGAGGAGTGTCGATGATTAAACAACTCATGTGAGGTGTTTATTGGGTTTGCTCTTGAAAACTCCTTTAGGTGGTAGCGTGTGCACCGATAAGGCGTGAGAAATCCTGGTACGTTAGGATATCTAGCATCGACCAAATAATATTTACCTAAACAAAACAAAATGTCATTGTCATAACGTTGTCTTATTTTTCGTATGCTTCAATAATATAATCATATTTTACAAACCTGGGGGAACTACCAATGGATCAGCTCTAGATAGAGCTGAAGCTAGAACACGGCTATCTGCGGCAGACCCTTCCCAACCAACAAGGATGTATTGAAACTTATAATCAAATGAACACACTCCCATAACATTTTGTGACAAGTTGCCTTTTCTATCACGATATTTAGCTTGCAGGTTGACATCGATAGTGACTGGTATATGTGATCCATCCATTGCTCCCACACAGTCCTGTAGTTAGATAAATCATAGGTCTAATGAACACGCAATAATAGGATTACAACTCTACACAAAATTAAACCACTGGGAGATATACCTTGAAGAATGGATCAAAATAGATCTTCCCACTGATTTCTCGAGGAGTGTTTGGACCAGGGGGTATAAAATAATCTGAATGGAGCGCCAAGATAGCCCTCAAGACCTTGTGGAAGTATCGGCTTACCGTCTCTCCAGAGTGCCCAAAGTTATGGGCAATCTTACGATTCCTCAAATTGTGGCCAAGAGTATGGAGGAACATGACTAATTGTTCTTCTATCGTGATGAATTCTGTATCTCTGATGCTTCCTTTTTGCCTTAAAATATTGGCTAGTTTAAAGAAGGATCGTCTAGTCATGCGTATTTGGTCATGGCAATCCGTCTCATTGGAGTTGATAACACGCTTATAAAAAGGAATTGCATCTCTTGTGCACTTACGCATATTTCAACTACCCTCTTTTATACACTCTGCTATGGACACGACAAGGGTGGCAAGAACAATTACAACAACAGGCAAGACTCTTGTCCTCCTCATAATCTCTCCTTCTATTTCAATATTATCTTCATCATCAATATCATCAATGAGATCCATTGAATTACCTAAAAATACCAACAAAACAACATAAGAAAACACCCAACTATAATGCATAAGAATAGAGTTGCAGGTTGAGTATACAACATATGTAGACAAGAAAGTACCTTGTGTAATTTCACAAAATGAGAAGTTCTCACAGTGACTGTCCCTTGTGTAATTGCCACTTGAATGAGGAGAGTCACTATAAAGACAACATGATAATGTACACTCACTAGAAGGGCAGTCACAAATGAGGACAGTCACGCTAAAGACAACATGATAATGTACAAATACATTCAAATGGTAATTACACAAGGGATAGTCATTGTGAGATGTTCTCATTTGTGACTGTCCTTGTCACAAATGAGGACATCTCACAGTGACTGTCCCTTGTGTAATTGTCACTTGAACCATGCGAATGCTTTTCTTCTTGAACAAATGAGGACATTATCAAGAAGAAAAGCATTAATGTGGTTCAATACCAATAGGCAATACATTAAAGTGGAAATTACACAATGGACAGTCACTGTGAGATGTCCTCATTTGTGACTATCCTTACAGTGAGTGTACATTATCATGTTGTCTTTAGAGTGACTGTCCTCATTTGTTGAAGAAGAAAAGCATTAATGTGGCAATTACACAATGGACAGTCACTATGACATGTCCTCATTTGTGACTGTCCTTACAGTGAGTGTACATTATCATGTTGTCTTTAGAGTGACTGTCCTCATTTGTTGAAGAATAAAAGCATTAAAGTGGCAATTACACAATGGACAGTCACTGTGAGATGTCCTCATTTGTGACTGTCCTTACAGTGAGTGTACATTATCATGTTGTCTTTAGAGTGACTGTCCTCATTTGTTGAAGAAGAAAAGCATTAATTGGTTACACAAGGACAGTCACAAATGAGGACATCTCACAGTGACTATCCCTTGTGTAATTTCCATTTGAATGTATTTGTACATTATCATGTTGTCTTTAGAGTGGCTGTCCTCATTTGTGACTGCCCTAGAAAGAGGAAGATATCGTCTTTCTAAGTATCATGAGGGAACTAGTCTAGATTCAAGGCACTTTTTGATCAAAAAGGTTTTGAAGGCTACAAGACTATGAATCCAAGTAAATTCTCTAGGAGGAAAATTATTTCTATTGAAATATAAAAGGAAGTCCAAGTCTTCAATTAAAACTACGAGAATTTCAAACTACTATTAATGTTATTTCTCTTTAATGATTTTTAAAGGTTGATATTAAATCTTTCAAGTCATGGCAAAAGAATTGGAAATGCCATCATGGCACCATTTCATGATTAGAATCCTAATAAAACATATTTATAGCCTTATCCTTATCTTTAGATAATTTGTCAAGTAAACCATTATATTTTTCAACAAAAGTGGATGGGTTTGCACTTGATATATTAAATAAGAGTCATTACATTTTGAGAAACTTGAAAACATTCATAAGGCTGCTAACAACACTGGATAACCATACTTATTATAGTGATTAAAATAAAGCACAGTTTGACAAACCATACTTATTAAAGTGATAATGTGGTTCAATATCAATACATTAAAGTGGCAATTACACAAGGGACAGTCACTGTGAGATGTCCTCATTTGTGATTGTCCTTGTCACAAATGAGGACATCTCAAGTGACTGTCCCTCGTGTAATTGTCACTTGAATGTATTGCCCAAAAAATGGGCATATCATCTTCCACTTGAAAAGGTGGAATTGGAATATCGGGCTCACATTCCGATTTCCAAATGCCAATTTTGAAAATGTCATCGAGTCCGCGTGGGTTTTATGATTTTTGACATCCGCTTTATTACCTTGTTTTGACATCCGCTACGGTTATTATTACATCGCGTATTCGTTGGAAGCCCTCTCTGGTTCGAGCTGCATCTTCCTACATCTTCTTCAACAAATGAGGATAGTCACTCTAAAGACAACATGATAATGTACACTCACTGTAAGGATAGTCACAAATGAGGACATCTCACAGTGATTGTCCATTGTGTAATTGCCACATTAATGCTTTTCTTCTTCAACAAATGAGGACAGTCACTATAAAGACAACATGATAATGTACACTCACTGTAAGGACAGTCACAAATGAGGACATCTCACAGTGACTATCCATTGTGTAATTGCCACATTAATGCATTTCTTCTTCAACAAATGAGGACTGTCACTCTAAAGACAACATGATAATGTACACTCACTGTAAGGACAATCACAACTAAGGACATCTCACAGTGACTGTCCCTTGTGTAATTTCCACTTTAATGTATTGCCTATTGGTATTGAACCACATTAATGCTTTTCTTCTTGAACAAATGATAACATTATCAAGAAGAAAAGCATTAATGTGGTTCAATACCAATACATTAAAGTGGCAATTACACAAGGGACAGTCACTGTGAAGGTATTTCAATCCCTCCAACACTTGTCTGGCAACCTTAGCAATTAAAGGACTCTGTCATCTTTGTCTTGTACTTCAACAAATCGGCAAGGGAGCCTCCATCCATGTTCTCCAGAACATAATTAATGTTTCCTCCCTCATGGAAAATACCCTGACATTTGACAACATAGGGAGAATCGATTTTCCTGAGGATGTCCATCTCCCTTGTTATGAGGGGTGAATCATGGTCGAGGCGGATGACTTTGAGGGTGTAGAAGGAAGATGATTTGCGGTGGAGGGCTTTGTACACAATGCCTTGGCTGCCATTGCCCAGAATCCCAACTCTTTCCAAATCAGAGATCTTCTGTATGCCCTGAATGGGAGGAAGGGGTAGGGGAGCCCTCTGGTTTTGTAGAGGGATGGGAAGCTGCAATCCCAAATGTTTCTTGGACTCCATTATCAGGTATCACTGCTTGGGGAAAAGTATTTGGCATACATTTGGGGAAATTAAGATGGGTGAAAGGGTATATAAAGAGGCATCCAATCCAAATCATACAGAGAGAGAAGTACCTACAGGCCTGTGGCTCATGGCTGACGGAAGGTAGGAGATTTTTTATTATAGAGTTAACTGTCCATGGATGTACAATCTGCATAATTTTCCTATTCTGTAGCTGGTTCTCCTATGAAAACAAGGTGCCATTAAACCAATTATGGGCATTGGACCATTTTAACTAGTTATGGGCATTGGGGATCCATGAATGTACCATTTACACAAGTTATGGGCATTGGGAATCCATGAATGTACCATTTACACCAGCTACGGGCATTGCAATCCATGAATAAACTATTTAAAAATAGTTACGGGAACTGGGTATCCATGAATGTACCATTTTAACCACTTATTGGCACTGGGAATCTGTTATGTACCAATTTAATCATAGCTATGGAAATTGGGTATCCATGTATGTAACATTTTAACCAGTTAGGCACTGGGTGTCCATGAATGTACCATTTACACTAGTTACCCATAAAGATAAACGGATGAATACAAATGCAGAAATGAATACAAATGCAGATAAATGGCTGAGGGAGTATACATACAATAGATAAACGGATAAGGAAGATGCAGCTTCGAACCAGATGCAGGAAGATGAAGCTTCGAAGAAGATGTAGGAAGATGCAGCTCAAACCAGAGAGGGCTTCCAAAGAACACGCAATGTAATAATAACCGTTGCGGATGTCAAAACAAGGTAATAAAGCGGATGTCAAAAATCATAAAACCCACGCGGACCCGACGACATTTTCAAAATTGGCATTTGGAAACTGGAATGCAAGCCCGATATTCCAATTCCACCTTTTCAAGTGGAAGACGATATGCTCATTTTTTGGGTAAAATTGGAATATCAGAATTCCAATTCCATCCTTCGATGTCGCACACAAACAATGGATATCATCTTCGGAATTTGATATTCTGGTATATCGGTCGATATGCTTGCGTCCAAACGGGCCCTAAGTGTCTTCTACAAACTTTCGAAAAACCTGATAGTGGACATCAAATTCAATATGATAATGAAAACAACAAGTTTCAAACACTTTGTTTGTCCTGATATAATATGGCTTCAATCTTTCAAACAATGTTTTCCCAATCTTTATATTAGGATTTGTACTACAAAATGACACATACATTTCATGTTGTGTTGTGTGTCCAACCAATATTTCGTATGATATTCATATTGATTAGCTAAAATTCTATGTCTGATAACATCTCTACTGTTTGACATGTATTATCATTCCAAAATAATGTGACCAAATTCTTGATTCCTCCATCAATCCTATCAAAATGAGGAGCTCTACACATGATTTCCCAATTGCCTTCCAAGTTGCTATCATCCAAAAGTATTCTCCTATTAACATATCGTGATATTGTTTTCCTATTAAAACCAAACTGAGATGAAACTGAAGACATTTGTCTTTTTCAGAGCATAGTGTTACCTACAATGGATGTCAACATAAATTTTCTTGTAATGGTCTTATCTTTAGTTTGAGATCACTTCCCTACCTGGTTCAAACCTTTCCTAAGATTTTCAATCATATCAGTTTGCATGTCAACAAATTTTCTCTTCTTTGATGTTGTGTCTGTACCCAATAATTTTAATGCCCCTTCCAACTTTTTGTTTATAAGTACAACTAAAAGCAATTGGGCTTGTTCAAGTGTTTCAAAATTATCAAATTTAGCCAATATTTCATTTACTATCATATTCATTGATCTCTTCTTAGCAAGATTTAAGGGTTGAACATTAACAAGTGATCTCAAATTCTCCACATCCATTGTAAGTAAATGATCTAATTTTCTATAATTAATATTTCTCTTTACTGTTTGAGCTAAATTTAAAAGTTCATCCATACTAGTAGGAGCATGTGATCTTGACCCTTCTCCAACATCAATTACTTGAGCTTCCATAGGGAGTGATCCCGACCCTTCTTCAATGTGAAATTCTTTGACTTGACTTGACCCTCCTACTTCAGCTTGTCCTTCACCTTCTTTAGTTTTATGATAATATGTCAATGCAGCTTCACGATTTCTTTGTTCAGTACTAGGTTTCCTTTTTCTAGCAAATTTACTTTGTCTTCCCTTCTTGTTCCCCATTTCTTCTCTCCAAAAAATGTCTTCCACAAGATCGCCAATAAAAATTCTCTTTTTCAAAAAACACTTTGATCTTTAATATTTCTCCTCTCCAAAATTATGCCTTTGAAAAAAATAGAAATAGCAATCCTCCTCCAAAAAATGCCTTTGTAAAAATTGATCAATAATAGAAAAAGCAATCGAAAAAGAGAATTAATTTATTGCAATTCGGTAGAAAATAGAAAGAAAATGTTTTAGTTTTATACCATTCTTATTTTTTTTACAAAACAAATTCATAACTAGCTGATCAACTTCGCTCGAAGTAGGCTGGGAAAAATTTTGGCGGGATGTTTCTTCACCAGAATTTTCACATAGGGGTCTTCGCAGGAAGATCCTTCGCACAAAGCGCCTCATGTGTCTTCGCGCGAAGGGGGTCTTCGCTTGAAGACCCCCTAAATTGAAATTTTACCCTCAGAAGAAAAGTGAACTACAAAAAAATGGCCTTTCAAGGCTTAGGACAAGGACCAAACAAGATGGTTTTTTTCAAACATAGCTTTTTAATGAATATAATTTTAATACATATTAAGTTCATTATCACTTTTAAATATTACTTTAACTAAACATAGGTTATTTGGTCATTCAACAATCCGTCTATTCAAGACTTTGGGAAAATAGTAAATTAAAAAAAAAATTATGAAAAATATGTAGGAAAATATTATTTGTGTTAACTTTCTATATAAAAAAGAAAAAATGAATTTCGATATACACAGATCAAATTAGAGCGATCCAAGTGACCTTATGTCTAAATTATAGTTATTGTCACTTTAGAACTTAATAAACTATGAAATATTGACCCAAAATGAATGAAACTAATTGCATCCTTTAGATATTGAAGTTACAAATATAATCTTGAAATAATTACATTGTTATCATATTTTAAAAAAAAGTTATGCTGATCCAAGTGACAGTAACTCCTTAAAAACATAGTTTTTTTATGCAAACCACTATTTGAAGGAGAAGGAAAAATGAATTTAAATCAATTTTTTTTTAAAGAAAAAAATATATTTAGAAACTAGAAAGAAAATTGTAAAAGACTCTAGTTTACATCATCTTCAAATTCCTAATATTTTTGTGGCAACATGTATTCGAAAGTGAAGTTTTTTCTTAGAATGTTGATCTCCATGTCAAAGTTGGCCAAAAAGTGAGACACACTATTGTGGGACCACCTAGATCCAACTTACAAATTTGTAAAGCCTAAGTGGCTAATATTTTTTAAGAGTTAAAATTTTATTTTCATTTTAATTTGAAGTAATAGAAAGCAATCATTTAGTATTTTGCAAACTTTTTGTGTTGTTTATGTGTTGTTGTTATTGGGTGGAGTAACCCTTCATCAAGTGGTATCAAAGTGTGAGTTTTTGAGTGCGCAAAAAGAGCACTGAACTTGAGGCTATTTGCACCATGAATTGTTCTTGTGGGCTTGTGATCAATATGCCTCAATTAGTGATTTATGTTGGAAGGATGCATGATGGAAGAAACACTAGTAGAAAAAATGTTGGCCCAAAGAGAATTTTAGAGTCCCCTAGAGACAAGTGCAAGTAATACAAGAGGAGTTATGTCAAGGAGTGTAGTGAAGATTCTAAGATGAAAGTAGTGATGAAGTTCATGAGGAAAGAAAATTCAAAGAAGGACAAGAGTCTATGAGAGATTGGGAAGAGGTAGAAGGTGGAAGTTTCTACATTTTTTGAAATTCTAAATCTAGAGGAGTTGATCAACTAGATCAATTATATGGAGAAGTACTTTGAATACAAAGAGGTAGAAGATCCTGATAGTGATAAGTAGGAGATATTTCCCACAACAAGTCAAATGGTGATATTGCTATCAAGATTCAACTGTGTAGTTTTTGAGTCAAACTCATTGACCCTTGTTTCGTAAGTAGTGGTTCACACAAACCCATCTCCCATGAGAATGAATGGAACTCTTAGCACTCATTACATCTAAGTGATTCTCAAAGAGGTGAAGCATTGAGACTTCCTGGGAGGTCACCCATCCCAATGCTACTCTAGCTTAAGCACTCTAAGGTGTTAAAAGAAGATCAAAGAGGAAGAGGTTAATCATATGAAGATCAAAATTGTAAAAATTTTCCTAAGGAAAAGAATAAAATTCCAAACTCTAGAAGCTCAAGAGATACCACAAATAAGAGAGATAAAATGATATGATCAAATGATAATGGATAAATACAAAGTAGGAGTGCTTGAATATATAGGCAATGTGAGAAGACTACATGATAAGGAGATGATAAGCTATCAACCACACTAGATGGAATTACATGTCCACCAAAGGTGGATCATCCTCCATTGTACATTAAAGTATGTGCAACAATGAGAGGATGATAATGTGATAAGAACACTAAAGGTGGATCTCACACACAAGGAGGTATGAGATGACAACTATCACCACCTAAAGTGACAATTCTCCTAACTATGTGCTAAAATAAAAATGCAAACTCCTAGGTGTCTCAATGACAACTAATATGCAAATGCATTATCCAAAGTAAACTTAAGTGAAGTATAATTAGCAAATAATTAATTACACCAACACCCCCCCTTAAGTGCAACTTAGGGGAATGCACTTAAGCTCACAATTATAGATGAAAATGCATGATGGGTCCCGGCTACTAGGCCATGTTAGGTACCCATGTACAATATGCAAAAGCAATGCAATCTCTCGTAAAGAAGAGAAAGAGGGAAAACCTCATGGGAAAAACCCTCCCCCAAAAGAGAGATGAAAAATAATATGCATGGATGGATGGAGTAATCAGGACCCCCCCATTATGATATACATCATGTATATACAATATAGAAGTATGAGAAGGAAAAAACCCCATATGAGGAAAAATTCCCTCCATAAGAGAGAAGTAGTAGAAGAATAGAGACAAGGTAGCTCCCCCTTAATGTAGAATGCCCATCAGTGATAGATTCTCCAAGATGAATGTAGAAGCTAGTCCATGAATGTTGAACTAAGTTCCTCTCCTTAGGAAGAAATAATACCACAGGTGTATATGAGATGTCTCCCCAATCTATCGGAAGAAACCTCAAGATGAATGATATTTCTAAAAACTGCTCAATTATCCTCGTATCAATACTGACGGCTTCCCCTTCCAAAACTGCTAAAAAGAACAAGTCAAGATCAAACAAGGATGGATGTAGAGCATGTCCCAAAGAGCCAAGTGTCTTCCCTAATGATAAAGAGACCTCCCACAACTATTGTACTTAAGGATCCACAATCACATCAACCTCAAAATATTGATCATGTAGAGAATGGACAAGAGGGATAGAGTGTTCCCTCACAACAATTGAAGAAGGGTCTCCCCCATCAAAGAGAAGATTTATATCATCAATGATGTCTCCCATACCAGCAATGTAGGAATCCACAAACAAACATGAAATGTCTGTCAAGTAGTTATCCCCTAATGCTATAACTGGAAGATAAGGTGTACCCTGCTATGTTGAATGATATGGACCTATCACTATAGCAATGTATGCATGTAGAATGTGACGATGTTGTTACCTTGTCCTATGACTGTCTGAAGGATCCCCCATAAGTGAACTTGCTAAATCAAGAGCCTATCTAACCCAATGAGGTCTAGTGGAAGATTATGGAGTATCCTCAACCTTAAGCGTACCAAGAAAAGGTGTAATCCTACATGTAGGGGTTGAGGTAGATGAACCATTTGAATCACTTCCACTATTGTCACTATTAGTTTTGATAATGTTTGAAGTATGGAGAGGAGTATAGGATAAGCTAGGTGAACTTTCCTCAAAGTGAACATTCCTCTTAATGAATATATCATGAGTCTTAGGATCCATAATTCTATGACTTAACGCATTCTTCATATCCAATGAATGTACAAGGCCTTGGTGGAGGTGCCTTGCATTTTTGTGAAGATATGTGTGCCCATGCTGGGAAACCAAATACTCTAAAGTGTTTCACAACCATTTTTCTTCTACACCATGCCTCAAAAGGAGTCATTCCATGTAAGGAATTATGAGGAAATCTATTAAGGATGTGATTGGCACAACTTATAACTTCTACCCCAGGTGATGGATCAAGAGACTTGGCTTCAATCATGCAACTTTCCATTTCCTTAAGAGTTATAATCTTCATTTTTGCAACTCTTGTTTGTTGAGGACTAAATGCAACTGGATTCTGAAGATTAATACCCTTAAGTTCACAAAATTCTCTAAGTCTTGAGTTCACATAACCTCTTTCATTTTATACATGAAGAACTTTGATGGCTTTACTTGATTGCTTCTCAACATGAATCTTTAAGGTTAGAAACTTATGAAACACTTCATTCTTGTGACCAATAAAGTAGACCCATGTGTAGCGGGAAAAGTCATCAATGAAAGTGAGGACATAGCGAACCTTGTTGACTGATGTCAATGGAAAGGGGCCTGCAAGAACACTATGAACCAACTCAAGAATGATTGATGCTCTCCAATAATTTCCTTTTTCAAAATTCTCTTCAAGATGTATATCCATTGAACAAGTTGAACATTCACCCTTAGAAACGTTTATGGTAGGTAGACCTTTGACCATATGCTTTGAGCTAAGCTACTAAATATAGAAAAAATCAAGATGTCTAAACTACTCATGCCATAATTTAATTTATGATTGAGTATGTGTCAAAAAGGCATGTGAAGGAGAGTTAGGCACAAAGTGGGAGAAAGAATAAAGCCTTGTGTCATGATTAGCTTTACCCACTACAACCAATGAATCATCCTTAAGATTTCACACCATGACTGAATTAGGAAGGAACTCAACTTTATTTCCACCTCCATAGTTAGTGATTTGGTAAATTGAAAGGAGATTGGTGCTAAGGTTAGGAAATAGAGAAAATCCTTGAACTCTCCATTTTCCATCTCAACTTGTGCTTTCCCTTCAACTTTCACTTGTGTATCATTCCCTACAAATATGTAAGGTACCTTAGATGGCTTCAATGAATAAAATTGCCCCTTTGAAGCACCCATATGATGTGTGGCACCCGAGTCAAGAATCCAATCCTCTGAAGAACTTGAACTTGTCATAAATGATTTCCCTTTTCCCTTTGAAGTGGATGGAGATGACTCCTTGGAAGCATTTGGAACATTGATTTTGTTCTTCTTGAGTAAGTTTTCCAACTCATTTTTCTCTTAGTCTTGCAATGATGCTCATCATGATTTGGTTTCTTGAAATATGCACAAAATAGTTTATCCTTCTTGTTTTTGTTTCCCTTCTTGTTGAAAGAAGAATTGCCTTGTTGTGAGGAGGAATATTGTCATGTCTTTGATTTTGATTTTGGCTTCCACTTCTTTTTTTTGTTGAAACTTTTTCCACCTTTATTTATTTGGTTCTCATTATTTGCCACCAATGCCATAGACTTTGAAGACTTGAGAATACCCATATCCATCAAGTTTGATTGTTTCAATATCAATATTTCTGCAAAAGCATCAAATGAAGGCTTAGTGAAGGCACTTCCCACAATTAACTTTTGAGTATTGTAACTTGATACAAAATATGCATATTCTAAAGGTAGTCTCTTTATGATGTGATTAATCAACCTATCATCCTTCATGGGATTAACACAATCCTTAAGTAGTTTTCTCAAGTCATTAGCTTTTTTGACATAGTTTTGAATTGTGTCAAAATTTATAGGATCCAAGACAAGTAGATCATCCTCAATTGTGAACCCCTTTTCCTCATCCACCTTACCATAAAAATCTTCATGTTTTTCCCAAGCACCCTTGGAATACTTAAAGCTAGAAATGTGGAAGAAGACATCTTCATTAACACAACTCCTTCTAATTCCTAAATCCATATTGTCTTTTATATGCCAATCATTTTTTACATTATCATCCACATTAGGACCAATGGGTTCTTTAAATGTTCCATTTACATAAAGATTTAAACCTTTTTCCATTAGTTGCCCTCATACTTTATCTTTCCATGTAGCATAGTTGTGTGAAGTTAACAATAAACATCTAGGTGAACCCATGATGCAAAACTAAAAGAGAATGAGAGAGAGAGAGAGAGAGAGACCTCCTCAAATTCACTCAATTAAAGAACCCCCCCTAAAATGATGCTTTTGGCACTTTATATGTAGTGTGTGTACAATTGCCAGTTGCTAAAATGGGCCAAAGTAGACTTCTAGTAATTTTGATGTTTACAACCACCTCAATGAGGCCAAAATAGACTCAAATCAATATTGCTCAGAATCAAAGAAAATCCTAAGAATTACAATGATCATACAAGGCCAAAAAGGACCTAGATTTGAAAGTGATATTTTTTCCCAAATAAGGCTACAATCTGATAGAAAATTAGAAAGTACTCAAAACATTATACACTTAAAAAAATGAACCCTGAAATATTTTCCTATGAGTCTAAACGGAGCCTCTAAAGTTGCAAAAATAGGGATCAAATAGGTACACTCACCAAAATCTGCCATTTATATCAAATCCATGCACCAAAACTAGAAAATAACACTACTAGTAAAAAATGTAGGAAATTTTAACCAAAAAAAAAGTACTCAATGTGGAGCCTGAATGACCAAGTTATGGCCTCCCAAAGTTGAACTACAAAATTGAAACTGCAAATGGTGAGGGCTGCAAATTTTTCAAACCTAATGACATCAAAAAAACACTCTCTTAAATTTGACATCCAAACAACAATCACATTAGTTCAAAAACACTAGAATATGACTGTCAAATGAGTGTCAATTTTAATGCATTAGAAAGATGACACAATCACTAGCTTAAATTTGATGGTTTCAAGGTTGTAAAAAAATGTAAAAATGGCCCCCATGATGGCTAGAAGGCCGTCAATTTTAGTCTAGTAAAACCTGTGAAAATTGCCATTTTAAAAAAAAAAAATACCTTTCTTTTGCTACTACCATATGGAGAAATTAGATTGGGCAGCGGGTTCACTACGTTGGTGCGTCACGTGGAAGGTGGCTTGCTGGGTGGCAGATGAGCCACGTAGGGGTGGGGATGTGGGAATATTTAGTCCCACATTCACTGCAATAGTGGGTCTATGGCTCTTTAAAAAACCAAACCCTTATTGCTAACAAAAAAGAGCTTGGCTCAGGTTGTCGAAGACTCCGAGCTCGCATTGGTCATTCTTGGGTGAGCTCAGTTTCAGTGTGATGACCTGGGTTGGTTTCAGTGTGACGATTTGGCTCAGTGTGATCAACCAAGTAATAAGCTCATCAAATATGGTTTTACTTTAGCGGTAGTCCCAAATTTAGTCCCACATGTGTGCGGTGTGGAAATGGTCATTGTTTAAAAGAAAAGCATTGTAGAGAGAAGTGTAAAGAAGTTCTTGTGTCTTCTATGGTCTTTCTGGAAGATGAGCTTGTTTGTGCCAATGGTAAGCTTGTTGCCTTGACCTACGTGCATTCTTGTGGGGGTTGTCTGGTCATTATGTGACTTTGACTAGTCTATCATGAGGGTTGGGATGTGACAACTCAGTCTTTGTGCTATACGAAATATTCTCTATCACTTGCAGATTGTCTGACAAATACAGGGTGGGGACCTTGAAAAAAAACCCCAAATTTTCTTGGAAAATAATGCAATAAAACTAGGAAATATGCCTAGATCCAAAAATAAATTAAAAAATTAAAAAAAATCCAAAAATCCATACGGCACTGCAGATTGGACTGCCGAAGTCTGATTTGCAAATATTTTTTGCCTCAAATTTGACTTTTGCCCAAGCTAGGAAAATTTATAGTCAAAATATATGGAAATGGCCACTCGGACGCAATGGGAAGGTTAGATCTTTCTCTAGACACTCCCACAAGTTGGTGCACGTCTAGATCTAAATCGTGGCCCTCCAAAAGTTGAAGCAAAGAGTCCTTCAATAGCTATACAATGAAATCTTCTATGGCTTTGATACCATGTAAGAATTTTCCTAAGGGAACGAATAAAATGCCAAGATCTAGAAGCTCAAGAGATATCACAAATAAGAGAGACAAAATGATATGATCAAATGAATAACTCAATAATGATCAAATGATAATAGATAAATACAAATTAGGAGTGCTTGAATATATAGGCAATGTGATAAGGGTCTATGATAAGGAGATGATAAGCTATCAACCACACTAGGTGAAATCACATATCCACCAAAGGTGGATCATCCTCCATTTTACATCAAAGTATGTGCAACATGTGCAACAATGAGAGGATGATAATGTGATAAGAGCACAAAAGGTGGATCTTACACACTGAGGTATGAGATGAAAACTATCACCACCTAAAGTGGAAATTATCCTTATCATGTGTTAAAATGAAATGCAAACTCCTAGGTGTCTCAATGACAACTAATATGCAAATGCATTATCCTAAGTAAACTTAAGTAAAGTGTAATTAGTGAATAATTAATTACACCAACAAAAATAAATGTCAAAACAAGATCAAAGAACCAAGTAGTAGCTAGAATCAGAAGGGAGATAATGCCTAACATCCCTGTGACCAAACTAATGGAGATTATAGAGGAAGAAGAAGATTTGGGTGAGGATCTAGGATATGAGGCTTCTAGTGTTTCCAATGTTGGAAAGATAGACATAGAGCATATGATTTTCCCCAACTACAAGAGAAGACAAACAAAAGACTTGAGGGTAATGCAAGATTTTTCCATACATATTGTAGTGCCTCCCTCATTTACCCCTTTGCGTGAATATCCTTATGGTGTGGTTTCAACTATTATTCTCGAAGGGTAAGGTCATGTTGGTCCCATGTGAGGGAGAATACACCAGGAGGATTATTTTGGAGCATGTATCGATGTTTTGCGTGAACTAGGAGACATAGGATATGGTCTGGAATCACATTCTGGAGACCCTTAAAGTAGGGATTATTCATTTAGGTGGATACAGTGATTGTTACCCACATTATGGTCAATGGCTTCATGAGATGCTCTTTGCCCAAATTTTCTTTATGTTTATCAGGAGTTTATCTTTGGAAGTCATGTCGGGTGTTTTAAGAGATTCTATCTTGCTATTATCTTTCTGCATAATAGACTCAATAATTAGAAATTTATGTTGTTGCATTATGATTTGTGTCCTAGTGGATAGAGGTTTGATTACCATTGTGATGTACTCTTTTCATGTTACTTATACACTCAAAATCCTAGGATGCTCTGTGTTTAAAATAAGATTAATTGAATTCGACTGATCCTTGTGATAATACTATCAAGTGCATGTTTTATAGAAATTGTATTGGAATAAGGTAGTTTAAATAATAAAAGGGTGATATATATTATATATATATATATATATATATATATATATATATATATATATATATATATATATATATATATATATATATATATATATATATATATATATATATATATATATATATATATATATATATATATATATATATATATATATATATATATATATATATATATATATATATATATATATTCTAATGTAGTTAAATATTGTTCCCATGTGTATGTAATCTCTAGAAGAAATGCAGTAGGGAAGGTGTGAGTGTACCACTACTAAATGTTGAAATTTTTCTATTTGGATATGAATGCTTACATAAAGGACTATTTGAATTTATTTTATGTTGAGACATGTATTAATAGAAAAGTGATTATTAGATCCTGATGTTGAATGGGAGATTTTACATAGAACGCTTTGATGTTATAATAATGCAAGCAAAGCGAATCATTTGAAATGTAGCTTGTAAATAATTTAGGACTTATTTTCACACTGGATTATTAGGTCTTGACTTATGGTATTGATGAATTATTTAATTTTGGTCATGACACATATGAAGATCCCGAGTCTTCACATTTTGAGGATGTAGAAAGAAGAGAGGTTCTTGTCACAAGAAGAGCCTTGGTGAATGAAGAGGTGGATCAAGTTCATAGCAAGAGCTTACTTTGCATGAGATACACATACAAAATAAAAGTTTGTAGTGTCATCATTGATGTTGGTAGCACTAACAATATTGTGTTAGATGAGATTTTTAACAAATAGAAGTTTGAGAGGAAAAGAGATTCACATCCATACCAAATTTCATAGTTGTATGATGTCCACAGAGTTTTGGTCAATGAGATGTGTTTGGTGAAGTTTAAGATTGAGAACTAGCATGATGAGGAACTACATGAAATCATGCCAGTGGATTTTTGTCACATGTTATTGGGGATTCCATATAAATTTTATTAAAGTTCATTTAATGATGGATATGCATAACCCTATTTGTTAATACAATGTGGAGTTTACCAAGAGTTGAAGCCCTTGAAGATGGAAGAAGAAAATGTATGCATTAGTAGAAAATTTTCTTTGGTTAATGGCATGGAAAATTTATTGAAAGAGGATGAGGATTAGGAAGATTATATAATAATATGAGTTGAAACAATATAGATTTCATTAGACAAAGAAGATAAAAAAGTTCTAGGAGAAAAGGATGAGCTATAATCTGATAAGTTAGAGAAGGATATTATAGTGATGAATCCTTTGTAATTTTAAGTTTTATTTGGAAGTGAGGAATTAGATGGACAAGTGAAAGTGGGGTTCCCTAATAACTCCATATTTGGTAAAGAGATTGGAGAAGATGAATACCTCCTATTGTGATGCAAAGGAGTATAGGTCTTCACTTGGTTTTCTCAAACAATTCCCAAAAGGCTTCAACTACACACCAATAAATGGTCCTAAACCATAATCTCCAAGGTTATATCAATAGAATAGTCTCCCACTTGGTCTTCTTCAACCCAACCAACTCAAGGACAACACAAGCCTACAAGGAGATACAACTCCTCACAACAAGTCTTCAATCTCCAAGACGACCCAACACCCTAGCCCATTTCTTGATATGATCACTTCATCCAACCAACCATGAGAAGTGTGTGAGTTTTTCCTTATGTTCAAATAGCCCACAAAACATAACTGAACACCTTAGAACCCTTGGTAAAGATCCACAACCCAAACTATCCACTTTAGGCCTAATAGGAATCCTAATTGCTTGTAGGCCTCCAAACCAACTTTTTGTGCCTTAAATCCTCAAACACATTAACAAGGCCACAAAATAATTATAGATTTCGATACCCTTCTGGGTCAACTACAAAATACCTCAAAACTAGAACTGGGTTCTTTCATTGACTAGGTCAACTCAAATTGCTCCATTATGTCGAATTGCTTTAAGACAAGGATTTTAACACCAAACTATTCACTAGTCACATCCAAGGGTCAAGAGGTTGTTTCTGCAAGGTCTTTCCATCCCTAAGGAACCCTAATCTACCATTATTTTGCACCCACACACCTAATGGTTACCACTATGCCAATGTTTCTTCTTAAGCCAGGCTTGTCACATGGTTATGCCAAGCCCAGGGCTTTGTGGAAAAATTTAGATTTTAATTCCACAGGTCTAAAACCTCTTCCATCATCATTATTACACTATAAACTAACATTAACCAAAGGATCATCCAATTCCCATGCTGGAATGTTACCTAAGGTTTCATCCTTATTTCCCAAAACTCTTAGGGTTTGATGTCTTCCTAAACCAATCCTAAAAATGAAAAATAAAAACCCAATCCAACTCAAATCAAGTGAAAATGGGGACCAATACAACACACTAACATGTCATGAACAATTATTCTCCTTGTGTTTCTGTACTAGGCCGCATACTTAGATTGAACAATGAAAAAAAGAGTAAAAACACCAACATTTGTGGAATTAGAATTTCTTTATTTGAAAAATCTTCAACAACAATAGCCAAAATCATTCATAGAGGCTTAAATCACTCTCATGAATTCCTACAACCAACATCAACTACTTTTACCAACTTCCTAGCCATTGGAGATAACAAATTCAAAAAGTTGTTAAGTTGCGTTTACATCTTTTGGTGCATTTTTTCATTTTTTTGCATTTGTCACATTAAAGTAACTCAAATGCTTTCCAAACTAGCCAACTAAGACTAACTAGACAAAAAATGAAAGAAAATGTTTATTTCCCACATCTTGGGAATGTTTGACCAGTTTTGACCAAGGAGCCTTTTGCCAACAAATGAGCCTACAAGACCCTTACAATTGGGTCCTTAAAACAAGAAAACAAAATGGCCTAAAGGGCCTTATTACAAACATGATTAGACTTCCCAAAAACATCAAAAGATTCACCATGGATCATCTTGGGTGCCTCTACACCATGCTCCCCATGCAATAAGAACTCAAGCCCCTTGAGTTGCAAGTTGTTGAAGAGTAGTACCATGTTTGATGATGTCATGTTCAGAAATCCATGTTGCCCCTGATTCTAGCAAAACTGGCCACTTGACCAGATGCTCCTTATATGATCCTTTCCTAGTCCTTTTAATCACCTTAGAATTCAAGATGGATCCTAACTACGAGGGATGACTTGGAGGAAGTTATCTAACCCAATTAGCATTTGTCCCAACAACTTCACCATCCATGCCTACATCAACATCCTTAAGGGCCTTGTAAGGGAACAAATGTGCAACATTAAATATGGGAGAGATACCTAGACCTAGAGGCAACTCAATTTCATAAGCATTATGACCAAATTAATGGATAGTTCTGCAAGGTTGAATCTTATTCATAAGAAACTTAGTGGATTGACCTTTAGGAATCCTCTCCTTCTTGAGATAAGCCATGACCAAGTCTCCTATCTTGAACTGGACATCTATCCTCCCTTGGTCTACTCTACACTTGTATTTGGAAACATTCTTCTCTAGGGTAGCCTTCACAATATCATGCACTTCCTGCATGGTGGCTGCAAAGTCTTCTCCATGCTCACTTCTTATCTCCAACCCATTTAATTCCCTAAGTTCTAGGATACCTCATGGATGGAAGCCATACACCACTTCAAATGGTCTCTTACCTCTAGTTCTATTTACACTGTCATTGTATGCATATTCTACCTACCCTATAATCATGTAGTATGCCATGCCATGTTTCTTGGTAAAACATCTCAATAGGTTACCCAAAGACCTATTTACCACCTCAGTTATTCCATCAGTCTGAGGATGGTATGCAGATGAAAAGGAGAGTTGAGTACCAAGTTTATTCCATAATGTTCTCTAGAAGTGCCCCACAAACTTGGGATCCCTATTAGTCATAATGTTCATTGGTAGACCATGTATCCTAACAATCTCCGTAAAGAAGAGGCTTGCAATATTTGATGCATCATTTGTGCTTTTGCATGGCACAAAATGAGCCATTTTACTAGATCTATCCACAATGAAAAAAATACTACCATAACCCCTTGGAGTTTTTGGAAGTCTAAGCACAAAATCCATACTTATGCTTTCCCAAGGTCTGTTGGGAATGGGTAGAGGTTGATACAATTGGGTATTATTGGATACACTCTTAGCCCTTTAACAAATATGATAGCTTGAAACATAGTTTCTGACATTAGTTTATACTCTACACTAGTAATAGACTCTAATGACTTGTTCTAAGGTCTTGTCTAACCCAAAGTGGCCTCCCAATGTTTCATTATGCTTCTCCTTAATTATATTGTCTCTCATGGAACAATGAGGCACACGCAATTGACTGCCCCTAAATAAGAGAACATCATGTAATATATAATAAAAAAAGTTAACATGAATAGTACCAAAAGAGTTAGCATACACCTCATAGGCCTCCTCGAAGTCCTTGTCTTCCTTGTACATCTCCTTAAGGGAATCAAATCCCATATGCTATAAATGAACTCCTTGCACAACAAGAACTCTCATGCTCAAAGAATCTGCTACTTTGTTGGCAACTCCTTTCTTGTGTTTGATTGTAAATGTGGACTGAAGTTTCTCTACCCACTTGATATGCCTTTGATCGATATTTTCTTTCCCATTAAGGAAGCTAAGAGAATGGTTGTCCGTATAGAAGTAAATGGCCTCCCAATGTGTCATTACGATTTTCCTTAATTATATTATCTCTCATGGAACAATGCGGCACACAAAATTGACTGCCCCCGAATAAGAGACTATCCTACAACATATAATCAGAAAAGTTAAAATGAATAATACCAAAAGAGTTAGCACACACCTCATAGGCCTTCTTGAAGTCCTTCTCTTCCTTTTACATCTTCTTAAGGGAATCAAATCCCATATTTTGCAACTGAACTCCTTGGACAACAAGCACTCTCCTGCTCAAAGCATCTGCTACTTTGTTGGAATCTCCTTTCTTGTGTTTGATTGTAAATTTTAAGGACTGAAGTTTCTCTACCCACTTGATATGCCTTTGATTGATATTTTCCTTCCAATTAAGGAAGCTAAGATAATGATTATCTATATATACTATAAAATCCTTTGGAAGAAGGTAATGCCTCCACTTTTTAAGTTCTTGAACTAGGGCATAAAGTTCAAGATCATAGGTGGAATATTTCTACTTGGCCTCATTTAACTTATCTGAGAAGAAAGCCACTAGACATCCTTCCTGACCAAGCACAACCCCTATAGCTTTCTTCCATGGTGAACAATTTATTGAAGTCAGGTAAGATCAATCTTGGTAATTCTACCACCTTCTTCTTCAACTATTCAAACTCTTCTCTACTTGATTAGTCCATGCAAACTTGCATTTGATGCCTCCTTTTATCATGTCAAGGATTGGGGCAAAAATATAGATAAAGCCTCTGATATACTTTATAGATATACATTTTCCAAGCCATGGAAGCTCCTCACTTCACCAACTAACTTAGGAGTAGGCTAGTTTAGGATTGTTGCAACTTTAGTAGGGTCCATCTTCAAGTTGCCTTTGGACACCACAAAGCCTAGATAAACAAGCTCTGTCTTCATGAATTCACACTTCTCTAGATTGATCTTTAGCTTCTCTTCATGCAATCTCCTTAGAACTTGGCTTAGATGTTTCATGTGCTCTTCTTTTGACCTGATAAACACAAGTATGTCATCAAGGTAAACAATTACAAAGTTACCAATGAACTCAATCAATACTTCATTCATAAGGTGCATGAAAGTGCTAGGGGAATTACTAAGGCCAAAGGGCATGACTAGCCACTCATAAAGAATCTCTTTGGTCTTAAAGGAATTCTTCCACTCATCTCCCTAACTTATCCTAATTTTGTGGTACCATGATTTTAAATCAATTTTGGAATAGTAACATGATCCCCCAAGGAAATCCAAAAGGTCCTCTATCCTGGGCATTGGGAACCTATGTATGATGGTGATTTTATTTATGGACCCTGAGTTAGTACAAAACATCCACTTTCCATCTTTCTTAGGAGAAAAAACTGATGGGACAACACAGGGACTAAGACTCTTTCTAATCAATCCTTTGTCCAAGAGGTCTTAAATCTACCTTGCAATCTCTTCATTATGAAGAGGTGTCATCTTATAAGAAGGCTTGTTAGGAAGAGTTTCACCAAATATCAGATCAATCTATTGTCTAATATCCCTCATTGGCAGTAAGGAGTTGGGAGTGTCTTCATCCACTATCCCTTGATATTTAACTAGTAACTATTGTACCCCTTGAGGAATCTCTTTCTCCACCTCAGGCTTCATGTTGGAACTATCTTTAGGCTTCATCAACAAGAAAATACCCCTGACATCCATCCTCCTTCATGAGGTTCATGAACTCTGTGCCACTAATAAACATTATACTAGAGTTACAATCCTTTTCCCCTACTTGATCAGACAATGGATCCATTTTAAACCTCTTGCCATTATTTATTATTAGATATATGTTATTTTCACAATCATGTTGGGCCTTGACATCAAATTGCCATGGTCTGCCCAATAAGAGGTGATAGACATCTATGGGAATAGTTTCATAGAGTACTTTATCCTTGTAATCTTGTACTTCAAACTCCACCCAAGTCTGTTCATTCACTATGAAGCTCTAACTTTTGTTTAGCCAAGAGATCTTATAAGGGTTAGTGTGAGGCAATCTCCTTAACTTCAATTTCTCTACCATTTTAGTTGATACTACATTCTATGTTGACCCTGAATGTGTTATAATTTTGCAAAGTTTTCCAAATGCCTTACCTTGGGTTTTGAATAGAGCCTTTCTTTGAGGTGGTTCCTCCTTCATAGGTAGCTTCAAAAAGGTTCTCTTTATCATCAAGATTTCATCTTCAAGCATTGGGGTAGAACTCCCTATTGGTGAGTTTACACTTTGACAATCATCTTCCTACTTCAAATGATTCCTTCTATCTCCTCCTTGGGAATTTGAAACCATTTCAGGACACTTACTCCTTATATCCCACTTGGTTGCAATGATAGCATTTCCCTATGAATAAACTAGGCCCTTTGCTTGGTCCACCATCTCTACCTCTCCTAATTGATCTTATTGCACCTCTAAAGCCTCCTCCCCTAAAACTAGAACTTCTACTGCCTTCATGTGTACTAGATTCCTCATTCTTGTTTGTGTGACCCCTTCCAATTTTTTTCCTTTATTGTTCCTACCTCCTCTTCCTCTATTGCTTTGATCACCTTTTCTTTTCAAATTTTTCTCAGCCCTAGAAACCAATTGAAAGCATTCATCTAGGGTCTTTGGAATGATCATACTGATCTTATCTTGGATTGTATATCTCAATCCATTGATATACCAGGCCACAATCTCCCTCTCATCTTTATTATTTCTAGCCCTCATACTAAGTTTATGAAACTCCTGTATGTAGGTTACTACATCAAGATCCTTCTGCCTCATATTATGAAACTTCTTGATCAATTGCATCTCATTATCTACAGGTATGAATTTTCCTTTCAACATGGCCACTATCCTATTCCATTTACTAATAGGATGTTTCCCTTGTTTATCCATTTCATTCTAGGTATAACTCCTCCATATTGAAGAAGATCCTTTTAATTTTATTTTAGAAATTTTGACCTTCTTCTTCTCTTCATACTCCTAGTTTTCAAAGTAAGCATCAAGAGCCTCAATCCAATCTTCCATTGAAGGTAGGTACATCAACCCTTGATTCATTGTTCTCTCTCTGTGATTCCTTAATGGCATATACAAATGCTTTTTGGTCAGTAGGAATATCTCTATTTGGAGGCCTCTCTTCATTTACCTCCTCTTCTTCTTCTTATGATTCATCATATTCTCCATCTTCCTTCTTATCTTTAGCCTTAAGTTTCCTCATCATTTGTGAGAACTTGGCTTCCCACTTCTCTTCAATTCTCTTGTCCATTTCCTCAAGGTCTTGAGCCTTTAATCCTTTAGGAGGCATATTGAGAGCATCTTCCCAACTCTCCTCGTCTAACATACACTGATTCAATTATTGGCTATTGTACCAATATGATGCAAAGGGGTATAGGTCTTCTCTTGGTTTTCTTGGACAAGTCCCAAAAGGCTTCAAATAGGCACCAATAAATGGTCCTAAACCATAACCTCCAAGGTTATATCACTAGACTAGTCTCCCACTTGGTCTTCTTCACTCTAACCAACTCAAGGATAACACAAGCCTACAAGGAGATACAACTCCTCACAACAAGCCTTCAATCTCTAAGAAAAAAAACACCCTAGCTCCTTTCTTGACATGATAACTTCATACAACCAACCACATGAGGTGTGTGAGTTCTTCCTTATGTTCAACTAGCCCACAAAACACCAATGGACACCTTAGAACCCTTGGAAAAGACCCACAACCTATCCACTTTAGGCCTAATAGGAGTCCTAATTGCTTGTAGGCTTCCAAACCACCTTTTTGTGCCTTAAATCCTCAACCACCTAAAAAAGACCACAAAATAATTACATATTTGGATACCCTTTTGGGTCAAGTACAAAAATCCTTAAAACCAAAACTAGGTTTTATTGTTGACTAGGTCAACTCCGACCACTCCAACATGCCTAATTGATTTAAGGCAAGGATTTTAACACCAAACTCTTGACCAGTCACATCCAAGGGTCAAGAGGCTATTTATTTGAGGTCTATCCATCCCTAAGGATCCCCAATCCACCTTTATTATTTACCTACACACCCAATGGTTACCATTGTGCCAATGTTTCTCCTTAAACTAGCCTTGTCACATGGTTATGTCAAGCCTAGGGCTTTGTAGAAAAATTCAAATTTTGATTCCATAGGTTTGAAACCTTTTGCATCATCATTATTATGCTATAACCTAACATTCCCAAAATGATCAACCAATTCCCATGGTGGAATGTTAGGGTTTCATCCTTATTTCCCAAAAACCTTAGGGTTTGATGTCTTCCTGAACATGTCTTCATGAACTAGTCCTAGAAAATTTGATGGAAAATGTAAACTACAAACCCAAATAAAATAAAATCAAGTAAAAATGGAAACCAATGCAACACACTAACATGCCATGAATAACTATTCTCCTCGTGTGTTCGTACTAGGCCACACACTTACATTGAACATAAAAAATAGAGTAAAACCACCAACTTTTGTGGAATCAAAATATCTTTATTTGCCAAATATTCAACAACAACCAAAATCATTCATAGAGGCTTAAATAACTCTCATGAACACCTAGAACCAACATTAACTACTTTTTCTAGCTTCCTAGCTGTTAGAGATAACAAATTCAAAAAGTTGGTAAGTTGCTTTTCCATCTTTTGGCACGTTTTTGTTTTTGCATTTGTCCCATTAAAGTGACTTAAATGCTTTCCAAACTAGCCAACTAAGATTAACTAGACACAAAATGAAAGAAAATGCCCATTTCCCACATCTTGGGAATGTTGACTAGTTTTGACCAAGGAGCCTTTGGCAAACAAATGAGCCTACAAAACTATTTGGCCTTACAATTGGGTCCTTATAACAAGAAAAATAATGGCCTAAAGGGCCTTATTAAAAACATAACAAGGCTTATTGGTGGTAGTGAAGATATGAGTATATCATTTGAA
Organism: Chamaecyparis obtusa; assembly: GCA_027943335.1. NCBI lineage: Eukaryota > Viridiplantae > Streptophyta > Pinopsida > Cupressales > Cupressaceae > Chamaecyparis > Chamaecyparis obtusa. Next base: position 2,371 of record BSBK01007974.1, on the reverse strand, counting down.
GAAGATATGAGGAAGTAATTTGATATGTCTATGATTGGTGAGATCAAAATTTTTATTGGATTGCAGGTTCAATAGTTGAAAGAAGATATCTAAATCAGCTAGTCCAAATATGTGAGAGAGATATTGAAAATACTTGGGTTAGAAGACTCAAAACTGGTTGGTACCCCTATGGTAACCGGTTGCAAATCATCAAAAGAGGATGATTCTAAAGAGGTCGATGAGACTCTGTATAGGTCCATGATTGGTAAGCTACAATATATGGTGCACAGTAGGCCAGACATTGCACAAAAAGTTGGATTAGTAGCTAGATTTTCTTCTAATCCTAAGGAATCACATTTGATTGCGGTGAAGAGAGTCTTTAGATATCTTAAGGGAATTGTAGATTATGGTCTTTTCTATGGACATAAAGGTGATTTTTCAATGAGTGTATTTATTGATGTTGATTGGATAGGAAATGTTGATTATCAGAAAAGCACAAGTGGAGATGCATTTTTTCTTGGAGATAGGATTGTATCCTGGACAAGAAAGAAGAAGAAGAATATATCATAGTCAACAACTAAAGTAGTATATGTTGTTGTTGCAATTAATTGTACACAGGTTGTGTGGATTAAGAATATTTTGGAAGGAATTTAGGAAAAGGTAGCTGAACTAACGATTATCTATTGTGACAATACAAGTTCCATTAACATATATAAAAACCAAGTGATGCACTCTAAGACTAAGCATATAGCTATAAAATATCATTTTATTAGAGAACAGGTACAAGAGAAGGAAGTAAAGTTGGAATATGTGCTAACTAAAGAGTAGGTTGCTGATATTTTCACAAAGCCATTACCTAAGGATGCTTTTGAGTATCTAAGAGGTAATTTAGGTTTTATTCCCATATCTAACTTGAAGTGAAAGGAGATGTTGCTGCATCAATCCAAATGTAATCCAATGAATAATTATATGTTTGGATTGGTGATTGGGACACTACTCCTTAGGGGAAGTAGTCTATGAAGTGATGTGTTAAGTTGAGTCAGGTACAACAAAGAAGATATAAGGGTTTTTTTAACACCTTTGGCATTGTTGTCAAAGGGGGAGAGAAAGTAAGGAAGAGATGTAAGGAGATTGTTCAGAATCATAGAAGGAAAGTTACAGATGAGAGAAATTTAGTGAAAGGGGGAGTAATTGCAAGATCAAGTGAAAGATAGAAGTGGGAACATTTTTTTATGTTCCTAGTATTCTCAGTATTGCTGAGAGTGTTTCCATAAATTGCAAAGGGTGAGATTGTTGGCATAACTGATTCTAACAAATGATGTGATGGCAAGGGATTTATGGAGTTTTCAAGGTATAGATTTGATTGCATGATGATTAGTTATTGAGTTCTCATTCATGTCATGTATTGAACCATTATTGCTAGTATGTTGTTGAGTATAAGGATGATGATCAAGATGTTGTGATAAGTTTCAGATGTAGCGATTCATATGGGAGACTCATGGATGTCTCAGAATGTCAAATGCATGACCACTACTATTGATATCGAATGGTGAGAAAGTTATGATCAGATGAAGTATAACAATGCAACTGCTAGAACAATTAGTGATAGGTGATAGGTGATTTGATTGGTTTATCAAATCTTTGTTGTGTCTTGTAATGTGGTTACAAGATATGGTTTCTAACAATGTTTGGATTCTATAGTTGCAATCACAACTAATTTGGATGACTAGAGTGAAGATTTGATGATCAATGACAAGAATCGGAGTTGTTAACAGGTTGAAGTGTTTATGTTTTTGAGTGAAAATTGTTAGATCTTTGATAAGTGATTGGTGAAGATGTTGTGGTGATTTTAGTTAAGTCAATCATGATCTGGTGACGTGTCTTAAAGATTTGAGGTGATGATCTGGCATCACATTATTCTATGCTAGCCTATGGAGAAGATTATAGATGAAGGTTGTGTGTGGTTGAAACATGTTTGACCCATGTACAAAAATTTCTATGTAAATCATTTTGATGGCTGATGTGGTGTTGGAAATTTATGGTGTACATTAATTTTTTTGTTTCATGAGTTGGATTCGAGCGTGAAGATTGAAAATTAAATTGTAAACCATTTAGGGAAATCTTTAGGTGGTAAAAAACTTAAAGGCTTGATGAACAATGTATATTAAATGAAGTTGAGAGTTTTTAGTGGTGATTGTGTATTGGGAAAGTGTGGTGTAAAGTGTGAATGACGATCAAGCCAGAGTAGAGATAAGTATGTTGATAAGTGATTATGTTCTTAAATAGATCTGATCAAGTAGAGGTAGTGCTATTATATAGATCATTGTTCATGTTATTTCCTAATAGTTACACTAGTCAAAATACCTTAATAGGGTGGATCCTAGTAGGTCCC